>VZUI01003755.1:0-44888 GCA_013401135.1 Cettia cetti
AAAAGAAAAGAAAAGAAAAGAAAAGAAAAGAAAAGAAAAGAAAAGAAAAGAAAAGAAAAGAAAAGAAAAGAAAAGAACTGTAAGAAATATACACTTCATACAGGGCAGTGATTCCAGGATGGGATGGAAAAATACCAAATGATACCTGGTCACTCAGTTTGTGAAGAATTTATAGATAATAGTGTTCTCACACTTTCTCTCCAAGAAAAGATAAAACTAGAAAACAAGGAAATTGTTGAAATGGGATTGCAAAATGAGTGATGGTAACATTCATGGTTTGGTGTGTAGCTGCATGTGCACATATATGGAAAGGGGACACATGGCAGAAGGATGAGATGAAATTCACAGCTGTATTGCCATTACCACCAGTCACCAAGTAAAACACACTTCAGACACTTCAGACAAAGCAAAATTTCAATTTTCTATTCCTCAACTTGCCTCAGAGGTCCTCTATCTGCCCACTATCTTGCTGCTGTCACTCATTTTTTTAACTAAGAAGAGGGTAAGGTCTAAAAATTGTAAGTCTCACACTACTGTTCTGGATTTTTGTGTGATACATTTAATGTGTGTACATTAAATTTTGATACAGAAAAATACTTGAGAGAATTTTGGAAATGTAAAACTCAGTTTAGATGTCTGGCAAATAGAAAATCTGTTTGTATCAGAAAAGGAACAGCTTGGACTTTTAGGTGAAGTGTACTTTAGAGATACAAGTCATCAATTAACTTGTTAAAGGCTGAACAGTGTGAAAGAAGCAATAGAAGCATCAGGAAAATTTAATTCCTTCAGTGTTTATTCAGGTCATTTACTTTTAAGATTATGTGTTGACTAGTAACAAGTATTGCTAGCTACTGGCAACTGAATCTACATAACAAAATAGAAAACTAATCTGGTTATTCAACTTCCATGGTGATAATTACCATCATGCTCAAAATGGAGGCATGAGAGAAAAATCTAGGAAAAAGTTTTCAAATGTCAAAGTAGTAAATGAACATCACTGCGTTATTTGCCAGCCATTCTCTAACGTGCCCCAGAGAGACTGGATTTCTACTTTCCGTTTGCACTTGGAGGACTCAAATTTTTTAAAAAACCTTTTTTTTTTTTTTGCAGTTACACAGCAAATACCATAAAATCTAACCTTTCTATAGTTTATGTTCTCTGTATAGTTGCTGAAAAGGCAGAAAAGCTGGCACACTTGTGACTAGAAAATATACCTCAAAAAATAGCACAGGGTACGGCAAAGAATTTTTTAGCTATATAAGGCTATAGCTATGATAGCTATCTCATGAAAACATTGATAATTCTGAAAGAAGCAAGAGATTTGAAAGGCTTTAGAAACTAGGTTAAAAATACCAGGCTCCAGGGTCCCATCTTATTCTTGTAAAAATGTACTATGTCGCCAGTGTCATGAAGACTTTCTAGTCTCCATATCTACCACCTAAAGCAAATTCCTAGGAGACAAAAAATGAATAAGGAAAGAAGCATTTTGTAACCTAAAATGAAAATAATGAATTCAGTATTAAGCCTGTGAGATAGCGAAATGTGTGACTTCTTGGGTATCAAAAAAGCTATGTATAAAAATAGGTCAGTTTCCAAGACAGCATAAAATCACAAATTAGTAAATGTCAAGAGGGGAAAAGGATACAGAAATTGACACTATCCTGCAAACTATAGAAAAATTGCAACTATACAATATCAAGCATAAAGGTGTCAAAGGATGTGTGATAAGATTACTTTTGAGAAGAAAATAATATATTGATGTAATTCTTGCATTACCTTACTGTGCAACACCTGTAACAGACTGTCTTCATAAAGCCTTTAATTTTTGAAATGTTACCAAACACAAACTCAGAAACAACAGTAGAGTAAAAGGACCATATAAAGTTTACCATAATTGTGACAAGAATGGATCAAATTAATTTTTTACACAAGTGAGCACAGTACTCATAATAAAATCAGATACTATTTGACCCAACACACATAGAAGAGCTGTCAAACAAAGTGTATTATATCTACTTTTCCCTTCCAATAAGAACAAGCTGTTCAAGTTTGGAACTGATTAGCAAACTCAGATATTTACCATTAATACAAGAGACTACTTTTAAATATTAGTGACAAGGTCAGGGCTATGTCAAGAATGAATCATTACTAAGGCAATGCTTGGAGTCACTGTCTTTGGCATTTTTTTGTTTTGTTCTTCTCTTTCTTTTAAACAAGCAACTGTTATATGACAAAGTCATCATTGGCTGAATGTTTTAAAATGTGCCTTATCAAAGCAAAAACAATTTATTATGTTTCTGACATTATTTCATATGGGAAAAATGATAATTAGCTGTACCAAATTATCACCTGTCTCAGGATACCAATTTCAGCTGTTGTTGAGTGCTTGTCTCAGTTGGCCTTCCTTTCCCACATTCTGTGAGTGACAGTTTTTAAATTAATAGCAACTTTATATCATACATAAAAGACAACTGAAAAAATAAAAATTACACAAACATGTTTCTGGCTGAAGAGTTTGGCCATACTATCATCAAAATAAGAGCAGTGTACAGCTTCCACATCCTCATGATATCAAGAAATTCACCATTTCTCACTCCTCAAAATCAAGCAACAATAATTCACAGCTTAAAGCAAGACATTTGGAGGCTTTCTCACACAGTTTTGGGCTCAACATCCTAAAATACTGGGTTTGTCTGTTTTTACTGTCAACTTGCTGAAGAATGAAATTCTTTCTACAATACAAAATTTAAGAGGTGGCAATATTTTTTTTTTTTGCTCTACTTTGATGTCTTCAGCCTCTGCTACAGTCTTAATTTATTATAAGTTTCAAGGCACTACATTTTAGTCCTGAGTGCCAAAAGTTAACACAATACATAGAAACCTGCCAACACTAATTCATTTCAAATTAGGTGAGGTATTTTTTTCCATATATTTTTCTGGTGTAAAGATGCATGTATTTTTCAAAACAAAATATCTCAAGATTTGTGATTCATACGCAAGATTTTAACGAACAGATATTTTTTGTCCAATGTGCATGAAGCAGGATTGGACTGAAATAGGACAACATCAGGTTTAGTACAGAGTTTGAAGAAATTTGCAAAAACCTTGCAGTCACTATGGTGAAAAGAAAAGAAATTACAAGACAAATCATATAAACTGAAAGTAGATTGGAGAATCCCTAAGATAATCTGAATCTCTTTGGAAAAACAGCCATGGAATACCCCACTTGGAACTATTTCTTCACAGAGTGGAGATTTTTTGGTTTTTTTTTTTTTTTTTTTTTTTTTTTTTTTTTAGGAGAGGAATGTGGGATGCAGATATACTGAAGTAAAAGCCCTGATGCAACTGAGCTGCCTTCTTCAGACACTAAAACGTTAAGCGTTTTATTTGTTTCCTTTATTTTCCCCATTGTGGACAGCCACATTCTACACAAAACATTGAAATTGTACATTGGCCAGTAGTGATAACAGAAAGATGTTGAGAAGAGAAATATCACTTATCCCACTGTGACAAAGAAAGGAAGTTTGATTACCTAGCCAGAAAGACAGTTAAGAGTAACACCATGGGAGCAGTCCTTCTTGTATAGTATAAAAAGTGTGGATGTCAAAATTCTTTTAATGGATGTACTCTGACTCCACTCCTTGTGCCTAAAAAGTGATGGCCAAAGTGGGAGCCACTTCAGCCACTTTCTCCGCTACACAATAGGAAATTTTATACAAACATCAATCTGCATTTTTATTTTTAGCTCCTCTGTGACACAAAGGGCACATATGTGACACATATGTGCACCTTGTTGTGCAAATTATTCTCCAGACAATACCAATATGGGTCATAAAGTGTTGCCTTAGCAAAACTTTTACCAGGTTGTCCCTCTGTTTGTCATGGATGAAGCCACATATGGAGTGCTCTGCACATTTCTGCACCCTCCTGCCTGAGAAGCTTATTGACTTACTGGAGCAAGGGAAAACAAATGCCATGAAGCTGTTTAAGGAGCAGGAGTCCCTGCTGTAGGAAGAAGAGCTGAAAGAAGTGGGGTTTTTAGCTTGGAGTCTAAAGGGCACCTGGAGCTACCCAGTTGGAGGATATAGAGAGGAAAAGAGTGAGGCACTTCTTGGAGACACACATTGAAAGGATGGGAAGCATAGTCACAGAAAAAAAAAAAAAAAAAGGATATTAGAAGTAGGGCTAATTAACAGTAATAACAATTAGGCTGATAAAACACTGAAGCAGAGCCTGAAAGAAGCTGTGAAATTTTAGTCCTAGGAGATATCAAATTTGACTCAGCCCATACTTGAGCACGAGGTTGAACTAGGTGATTTTTGGGTATCCCTTCCAACAAGCTTGCATATATAAGCTGCCTAGGGGCAATCAGCAAACAGAAGAGGCTTTGTCAATTAATGTAATAATATATAAATATTTGCCTGTCTATGTGACAACCTCCCAGCCTAATCTTACCCTAAATGAGCTTTAAGATGTGAATTCTAAATCATATCAAGACTTAAAATCACTTCAGTCTTGCCCCACATTAATTATATAGTGCTAGGTTATTCAGCAGACTGCCAAAGCTTGTAAATCCCATCGAGTCTACATGATTTAAACACACAGGGAGTTATGATCTCATCAAACACCATACATTGGACCTAATAATTAAGATACATTAATCAATTTGGGAATGAAGATCTAGTTCACTTATGTTTTCTAGACACCATGAGTTCCCATTGTGAATTGTGTGATTTTAGACTTAACAAAGCCATCTTCTTAACAGGCAGAAATAATGACACATGTCTGTTCCAGTCCCATGAAAGCATATCCTTTGGCATTGAGAATGAAATATTTAATTAACAATAAATGTACTACCACCATAGGCCTTTGAAAGAGAATCTTGGGGGTTTTTTTCATTTTCCAGTTAGATGGGCAAGGTTCTTTTTATTGTAGCTTCCCTGGCAGTTCAGCAAACTGTCTTCATCCTAAACTTGTTCTTCACATTTTATGTCTACCACTATCCATCCATTCCTATTATAATTATTGCCTGGGTTTTAAGGATGATTCATACAGGAGGAACACCAAGAATATGCATTCATTTGTACTGTTTTATGTAGAACCACTTTGTTGGATGTTGGCATAAAACTTTTGTGGCAACCTTCTAGAAAATGAAATTTGCCCAACAAAGTTCACGGAGAAGAGTCTATCAAAATAGCCATCAACACAGATAAAAAAAAACAAAACAAAACCCTTATGAAATTCTTTCCTATATTTCAAGGTATAAGAAATGCTTTCAAGTCTATAGGTCAAAGGCTACATATAGGGAGTAGTATGTCAGTCAGACAGAGGAAATGGTGCAAAGACTCAGAGAAAGCTTCATATTTCCCCTTCCCTCACTTCTGATCCTTGGTTGCTTTTTTTGACAAAGGGATGTAATGGGACTTAGCTTTAACTGACATGTAGGGGGAGATCACAACAACAAAGGAAGGATGTGAAACAGGGCGCTGCAGAATAGAAGAAGAAGAACAAAAGAAATGTTTCCCTCCACCACAGCAACCCAGCTGGGACCATACTGCAACAGTGCTTCAGGTACAACAGGTGGTTTTGTGGTTTCACACAACTTTTTGTGTTCTTCCGCATAAAATCACAGAGGCCAAGCCAGTCCTCAGCCTAAACTATAGATGTGTATAGTTGCTGAACAAGCCTGAGGATTCTTTGACTAGTATAAGCACAGAACACCTCTCACTACATTGCAGTACCTAATACACATAAGAAGGAGAAAAATGTAAGCCCCTCAAGCCACATTAATTCTTGGGGAAAAATAGAGCTTTAAATATTTATTATGTACAGTGCAATCTTTTTTACAACTTTCCTCTTCTTCTATTCTTTATGTATTCTTTCAATTTTCATCTTGCCTTTTTCCCTCTATTATTCAGAGTAATGTACAGACTTAGAGGTATGATGAGCACTCAGACCAGTAGAAACCAAATGTACATGCTGTCAACTGCAAAAAAAAGTTTATCTTTCCTCTGGTTTAGTTCATGCTAGAGATGAGTTTTCATGGTCACTTACATCTACTTCCATGTCTGATAAAGGCAAAGCTTTAAAAAGTCGTTATACTCCCAAGTTTTCTAACAGATCCCCACCAAAGACAATGAATATTAGACATATGAAGTAATAGTCCTTTCTGTGTCAGTCCAGAAAAGAAGTTGCATATCATTCTAAGGATATTTTACCATATCTTGACAGCAGATTAATCAAACTTAACATTCATTAGGAGGGCCAGAATATTATATTTTTCCTTTACATCTCTACATGGAACGTACAAGTATATAACAGCTTGGTAAACCACATTTCTTTTGTTCTACTATTTACCTTGACAGCTGATAAAAAGCATAGAATGTATTTATTTGCTTTTACACATTACTTAGGACAAATATATAATTGTCTTTCTGATATAGTCCTGATCTGTATCTACCAACCTTCAGACAATCCACAAATCTAATCAGGCTGCATTGTCAGTAGTTTGAAAATGCTACGGACCACTGCTGTAGTGTCACATCAGTACCGATATAAAAAAGATATGAAGTCATATCAATAAAAATATACTTTTTTTTTTCTGAAACCACATGAATTACACTATACTTAGAAGTCAAATAAATTGTATTTTGTATTGTCTGAGTTAACTCCAATGTAACAATCCGTCTAGTCATGTATGCTGTTCTACAAAATTATAGAAATCAGAGTGGGAAAACTGGTTTTAACACATCATAAAACTGTCACTCATTTTTGTCTATTTGCTAATCATTTTTTCAAGAGAAGATCACACATCAGATATGCAAAAAATTTGCAAGTTCTTAGGGTGTCTGACAGTGGACCACATAATGTAGCCTTGCATCTGTCATAGGGCTTACCTAAGCTGAAAGAATTTTATTGATTTCCTTACTTAATTGCATGAGCTAATAACTTGTAGAGTGAAAGGAGAGTGAAACCTAAAATGTGAGAATTAGGTCACTGCTTCTGAAATGGCACCAATGTACACAGTGACACTTTCAAATCTATGCAAATGTATGTTCATCAAACAACAGAACAGTATCAAGTAACAGGATATGAGACAATGTAAAGTTGTTATGAAGAAGTGGATGGCCTTTCTCTTCACAGACTCACGGATGAGTTTGAACATCTACATCATAATAACTAAACTCTTTATTACTGGTTTTCATTTTTTCTATTTCATGAATCAAAATTTACGTTGGATTATATGGTAATTTAATTGGTATCCACAAGTCCCCTGGCATTCTTCTTGCATTATCACTGTGTTTTCCCAATGTAATCCCAAACTTCTGAAATCTACTACTAGGAAAAGAATGCAGGTGGCATAAAGCATTTAAAATTTGCAAGGAAGAACTACAAGAAGAGCCTCTAAAGTAAATTCAGTAGCCCAGTATCGCATGAAATATATAGTACATGCTGCATCTCTGAGGGAGGATTTTTAATGTCTCGTTTGAGCCCAAGAAATCTCTTTCTTGTATGTATTTTAGGGCATATGGGTGACTACAGAAACATGCATTTACATATAAAATATATTCCAAGGACACACATGGCTACTTGAGCTCTGGCACAGAAGTGAACTGAATGGCTTTAGACAAGGAAAACACCCAAAGTGCAACACTTCCCTCTTAATTTTAGACACAAAAGAAGCCAATATAAATTATGCAGCTATATGATTCATACAGATTGAGTTTATGCTAACCAAATAAAATATTAGAACGTCCAAAACTCACAGGGTCAACCTGCAAAGTAATGAGCAGTACACGGCCATTCAGGACAATGAAATCTCTTGTGAGAAAAAAAAATGAAAAAGAAAAAGGGGAAAGTAATGTTGCCATATATGTTTTAATGGGATTAGTATAAATTCCTTTGCAAGGTAGTAATGCTAAAGTAAAATTTCTTGCAGTTAAGTAACATAAAGAAAACAATAGTATATTTCTCCACCTTTTCCAATAGTCAGCATATAAGCAACCAAAATAAGATTGCTGTTACTACATGAATGGAGGGGATTTTAAAAATCTGGTTGCCACAGTTTATTTCTATATTGATCTTAAGAAGTAAAATAAACATTACACGCCTGTTGATAGGGTGCCAGGCATTTGCAGATAAATTGTCTCAGAGGTTTCAGAAATTCAGTGGTCAAAAAAGATAGCTAAATGATTCCCCACCCCCAAGCACTGAAGTGAGCAAGACCAGAAAAGTTCTACTATTACTGCTTTGTCAGCTAAATAGTCCAAGGTGTAGAGGCTTCTTCTGAGCCACATATAAGGACTATGAAGATTCAAAACAAGCATGACATGACATAATTATTCCTCAGAGCACAGATGGTCTCATTGCACTAATGAAAAGCAAAGTTGTGGTTAAGAGATACTGTAAAATATTAATATCGAAAAATAATTTCAAATAAAAACACAGTAATGAGAAATTCCCTTCATAAGGAAAAGTGAGCGAACTTTAAAAATTTTTCAGTTCCCATATTTGTTTGTAGTGAGATTAATTCCCAAATTTCAAATCTGTGATATAGCAAAAAAAAATCCAGACTTTGCTGGTTTGTTACATATTGTGTGAGCAAGGATGCATATACAATCTCAGTGCATCAATTTTGCTGTACAGCTGAGAGTCAGTCTAGTCTCCCAGCATGTTCTAGTTATCCATTTATTGTTTAATCACACACAGGCTGCCCTTCTTTCTCAAGACATATGATATTCACTCTTGGGGCTGCATGAAATGTATGGATTAAGACATGAGGACAGAGTGATCTTGGGTATAGCCTCATTTGCATTACCCTCAGTGAAACTCTGGGAAATCATCATCACCATCACAATGATAATGTAGTATAAGGCAGTCAGAAGGAGGTACTGCTTCTGGTTTTGGTTTCAGACAAGGGATTTGAAACAAAACGCAGAGGACTGGGCCGAAATATATCCGATAGCTGTTGGCCCATTTTAAGAGCTAAAGAATGAAATAAAATGCTTTGTTCATCAAATCCTTAAGGGCCTACTAGGAAAATACAGCTGGGAACATTACAAAGGTAATTTTGTGCAGTTTTAATTATACAATCACTGCTATGATTAGCAGAAATAATGATTTTTCCGTTCTTAGAGATAAAGCTGCTCTATTACATTAGCGGCGAAGGTGTAGCATCTCTCATATTTGTTCTGAGAAACATTAATGCCTAAATTTTAAAACACTCTTGAGAGACTTTTTGAGAAGAAAAACTGATGGAAAAAGAAGTCCAGCGTGTCTCACTGAAACATCAATAGAGTTCAAATTCAGCCTGATGCAAAGCAAAATTCCTGTGCATCTACCTATGGAGCAACAGGTTTATCTAAGCAACAAAAACTATTCACACCTTTCCAGCCCTTAAAAACCCATGCTTTCTGACACCAAAAACTCCTGCAGTTTTTAATTAATTTGTTTCATCATTAAGAAAAAAATTGGACCAATTAATCTTTCCTAATTTGTGAAAACGATCCCACTGTTGGGACCCACCAGGTTTATTTTTAACAACACGTGTGAGAGAAGACTAAAAAATTGTTGCTGTTTTCCTACTGCAGTATTTCTGGCTAAATAACTTCCTTTACCAAAGGGAATGGGAATCTCTAGGTAATGCAGGAACATAGATTATGTCATTATTTCACAGTTTTCTGCAACAGCTATTTTTTTCAAAAAATCCTACCAGGAAATCTCTCCATTCTCCAGGAGAGAATGAACATGCATTTAGTTGTCCTAAGAAACTACAACAAACATCAAGGAATTAAAAAAATTTAACTGATTTTTAAGTACATAAATATTCAAGTATCAGTACAAGAATACAAGGAATGGCAATCCCAGTTTTGCCCCACATAGATAGAGAGGCACAGTCATGTTTGGTCTCCAGGTCATGTGGACTTGGAGAAATGATCGAGCAGTGATTGTAATTCTCACATTCACATATCCCAAGTAAGTACAGATTCACAAGCTGTGACAATTTCTCTGCAGCCATATATTTCTTTTTAATTTTTTCTTCTGTTTTTTTTCATTCAGTAGAGCTAAACAAATGAGATCTATACTATCCTGTACCTGACATGCAGGATTTATACAGCAAAATAATATAAACTATTAAAAATAATATAAAGAATTATATAGCCTATTTTGCTGGAATAGATAAGGATCCTGATACTGAATGAGAAATTTTATTGTCCTATTTTCTGGATAAACACAGAGGAAAAAAGACTCCCTACCCAAACAGCTCACAGAAAAGGCCAAGTAGATAACATCAAGCAGACTCTGCAGAGTACAGATAGTACAGATAATAGAAACCTTCCTCAAAACACATTTTGAATGTTTTAAGAAGAGATGTGAGAATTCCGTGGCCTTACAGGTTGCAATCACACTAAAGAGTGTCCAATCACACTAAAGAGTGTCAAAAGATAAAACTAACAGAATCTTTGCCTTTTTATTAAAGATATATTGAATTTCTCGTTCTCTACTGATCCTGTTTCCTTGTCAGAGTGGCCCTACACTTCTGATAAAGTGACTATTTCCATCATCATTCTCCTGATGGATCTTCATTTTTAATGGAAAAGGGTTAATGATCTCAGTAAGTAGCCAACAAGTCTTGGTTTATGTTACATGTTTGCACTTGTAAGGGTATACAAACCATGTGTGCCTACAGTGTAGGCTGTGGCAATGCTGAAAGCCCAACTAATTCATCTCAAACAGTGAAATGAGCTCTATAAAGATCTCTGCACAGTTCCACTGGGACTGAAAGGAGTGCACTGGAAGTGACAGCCCCAGCTGCTGATCCAGTGCTTTCTAGTTTGCCAGGAGTTGTCTTTTTGTCTGCCACCTTGGCCTTAGAGAAGGGACTTTGCAGGAGCAGCCCTACTTTGGGTTAACCAGACGGATCTGCCATTCAGGGCTTAATGTTAGATGACAGGATCCCCCACACTACCAAATATCTTTTGTGAATGTCACTGTCCAACCTGTTTTCCCATAGGCATGTCTTAAAGCACAGATCTTTCCATTTACATTCTTTTTTTTTTTTTCTGTGAGTCGTAACTTCCTTTGCCAAACAAATAGAACTTAATTCTTCATATTTAAATATAGCTTGATATGGTTGCAGTCAATGTCAGATAGCCTGCCCCCAGCAGAAATTTCCATTTATCTCACAGTGATGCATACCAGGTCTGACGCCTTAGTCTGTCATGTCAATGACTCCCAAGTCACCAGAAAGAACAGATGATTACTGATAATTCTTGTGTTTCTGCTTACTATAAATACATAGTTGAAACCTTTCAGCATCTTTTTTCTTCCACAACACTATACAGTATTTTTCCTAAGAACTTTGTCATGTAGACACTTTCATGTTTATTGCAACTTTGCAGTGAAATACCCTAATGAACAATAGTTTAAAGATTATACAACATGGAAGACAACCTTTTTAATTGTGTTTTGCATCATTGTAATTATCAAGCTGCTTTTGTCTTTACTATTTTTCCCCTGCTCTTTATTTCTTATCTTCCTTTCCATCTTTCTTTTCAACAACAATGCAAAATGTTCTAAATAAATGTTGCGGCTATATCACTGAAACAGTGGGATTTTTTGAGAATGAGGAATATATTTATATAATTTAATACTTTGCCCTCCATGTTGCAAGACTGCTAAGTTACAATATCAGTGTAATTAATGTTTAATCTCTGTGTTCTTATAAGAACACAGAAATTTACAATAATTTATTTTAAAAATCTCGACATTTCTATAAAATGTAAAACTAAAATTGATATAGCTGAGATGGGGGAAACACAAAATTTAGATATGCAGGCAACAAAATCTATTCAGTGTTGTTATCTATGATCTGAATGTGGGGACTGAGTGCCCCTCAGTCACTTGACACCAAGTTTTGTGGTGATGTTGATCTTCTGTATGGCAGGAAGGCTCTGCAGAGGGACTTGGAAAGGCTGGATTGATGGGCTGATCCTAACTGTGTGAGGTTGTATAAGGTGAAATGCTGGGTCCTGCAGTGCTACAGGCTGGGGCACAGAGGCTGGAAAGCTGCGTGGAGGAAAAGGACCTGGAGGTGCTGGTCAGCAGTGGCTGAACAGGAGCCAGCTGTGCCCAGGTGGCCAAGAAGGCCAAGGACACCTGGCCTGTGTCAGCAAGAGTGGGGCAGCAAGAGCAGGGCAGTGACCTCCCCCTGTCCTGGGCACTGATGAGGCCATACCATGAATCCTGTATCCAATTCCAAGCCCTTCCCTGCAAGGAGGACATTGAGATCCTGGAAGAATTTCCAGAGAAGGGCAGCAGGGCTGGGGAAAGTTCTGGATCAGAAGTCTGATGAGGAATAGCTGAGGGACTTGTGGTTGCTCAGCCTGAACAAAAGGAAGCTCAAGGGAGATCTTGTTGCTCTCTACAACTACCTGAGAAGAGACTGGAATGAGGTGAGGATTAGCCTCTTTTCTCGTGGTAACAAGTGACAAGACAAGAGGAAACAGCCCCAAATTGTCCCAGGGCTGCTTCAGCTTGGACATCAGAAAGAATTTTCTCTACTAAAAGGTTTGTTAAGCATTGGAACAGTCTGCCCAGAGAGGTGCTGGAGTCACCATCCTTGGAGGTGTTCAAGAAAGTGGAGGTAGTGACAAGGTGGTTGTTAGTCAAAGGTTGGAGTCAATGATCCTGGGGTATCTTTTTCAGCCTAAACCATTCTATAGTTCTTTGGTTTCACGCCCTCTGCATCTGCCTCTTCTATGGCTGCTACTGACAGAACACCATCCTCCAGACACCCCTGCTCCTGCCTCAAGTTGGTTCAACATGTTCGTAATAGAGGAATTGCCTGGCTGTCCATCAACAGAGGGGGTCCTATATAGCATGTTTCAGGCACGGGTTGATTTCTCTCACAGGAAGAAAGGAGAGCCTTAAGCCTTTCTTGTAGTGCATTCTAACTCATAGTAAGGGGGAATATGTTTTCAGTTCTGCATATCACACAAGAAACTGTAAAGATGACTACCTATAGTGCAGCACTCTTCGTTTTCTTCCATCTAGTCTTTGTGTTGCTGTCTAAATATAGCCTTTGGGATGCCCAGAGCCAAAAAGCATACTTAAAAATATTTCTAAAATCACGAAACAGACACATCACTCATACTAGAAGCAGTAGCAGGTATGATATGTTAGACAAGTTGATTTGATCTTTTGGAAATGGTTTAGTATCTAAAATTTTGTATGCCATATATGAAGAAATAGTGCCAGCAGGATATTGAAAACCACAGAGAGCTCTGTAGGAAACATTAGGAAACTACAGGGCAACTAAATGAATGCCCAGGGAAAATAGATACTATAAAATTGGATCCCTGCTGCCTCAACATTTTTGGATGATATTGCCAATTTGGAGAACAGTGGATTTCAGGGGGTTTGGTAACCAGAAGTTATATGGAATATTGCTTAGGTCTCTCTTTTTCATTGGAAACTACAACACTTTCAAGTATAATAGAAATAACTCTATCTTCCTAGTATCCAAAAAAATTGTTGTCTTAAACTACATTATCTATTTGGATTCACAGTAAGATTGTTGAAAGCTGAAGCAGTGCAGAAACCATCTGTCAGCTGAGACTGAGGATTAATTGACACGATTTTCTTAACGTATTTTACACTTACACCTCATGTGATAAAACAGCGCATCTGTTGCACTTATTTCCTGACTGAATAAATGAAAGTGAATAAACACCACATAAATATAAATTAGGAGTGAGTTGTATGGGCAAATATAACTTCTTAGCTTTAATTCTTCCATTTCTTTATGTTCAACTGAAGGTACTAAATAACATTCCATGATTGTTGAAAATTTAGCTTTGACAAGTTTTCTGGACTCTTAAACCAAAACTTAAAAACCTAAAATGTTGAAATCATAAGCAATTCTTCCAGAATTTATCTTGTTAATCTTCTTGAAAATCTCTTTGCTAAGGAATCTTTGAAAATGGTAACTGGCAAAACTTGAATTTGGAAAAGCCACTTCCTATCTGTTAGTTTCAATTTCGAAGAAAACAACAATTATCTAGAAGGAATTTTCCCCCCTATCTTTTATTTAGTAAGCCAGTTGAGTAAATAATGTCATACCACCCCTCTGTCTCCTAGGGACCTATAATTCTAATATAAACAACCACTTCATTTCGCAGGAGGTTTCATTTTGATTTCAGAAATCTGTTGCATTACACTGATTGATTTACACTCAAATGTAATTGTTCTGAAAAGCAACAAAATATTGACTCTCACAAGACACAGAAAAAAGCAGTTTCCAAAACATACTTAACTTGACATAAGACAGCCCTGAAATTCAACATAAATAGTAAAAGTATCATTTGCACAAATGCAAATAGCAAGGATACATTTACCAGGGTCAGAAAACTTGGGAGCTATTCAGTTTGGATTAATGATGTACAAAAAATGAGTTGCACTTAAAGCAGCTATGTTGTCAAAACACTGCTCTTTTAATCCCTGATAAAATATGGAAGCAGATTTTTGCAGATAATTGAAGATTTTTTAAACATATGTCAAAAGCAGATTAAGTGTGAATCCATTGCTGCTAAACTATATGTCTGTCATGAGTCTGTACTTCACCATTTCAAAAATCCACAGCTGGTTGAGTATATATTTTTACTATAGTCCAATTTTATTTTATGTCTAGATTTTTCACATTAAAAAATTCCCTATATCAACTCAGTTTTAAGGTCCTTTTAGTGCATCAGATCAGAATGTATTAGGTTTTAAAACAAAACAAATAACTTCCAGATTAGATTCCCTGTTTTCACTCCTCTCCACCTGCTGTAAGTGGGAAGTATCTTTTCTTAATGATGTTTACATAGGTCCTTTGTTAGCGTGGTTGTGTCTTATTTAAAGCTAGGTTATTAAAAGCTTATATATATTTAATAAGCTTATAATAAGCTTATTTAAAGCTTATTTAATTCTTGAATTAAAAAAATCTTGCCAACAACCTACTGCTTCTCTCCAACCCATCTCCAAGTTATAAGAACACAGAAATTTACAATAATTTATTTTAAAAATCCAGGTATTATTTCTATCGCCTTTTTCTATGATGGGTGAATGCCTTTTTCTAGTTGATTGATAGTTTCATGACATGAGGTCAACAGCAATGAGCTTCATCTTCAGGCTTTAAAAAAAAAAAAAGTGAACTTTTATTATGTTAAATAAAGCTATATTAATAATTAAAACTGTAATTTAATAGTAAGGTGTTCTTTGGCAAGCTCTCCTCCTACTGCCTTCCCTTCCACTACCATATGCAGTCTATTTTCCAAGAAAGAACACCATAGAACTTGTTGTTAACCTGTATCTTTCACTTGGAGTAGCAGCAGCTGCCTGGCAGGTGCTTAAAAGCTTGAAACATTGTCCGCTGAGCACACCCAGCAGAGTGGCTCCATCCCTATTTAGCCAATGCTAGCCAGAGTCACAGGCAGGGGTAAATCAAAAGTGGAGTCTGCAATTAGCAATGCCCATGGAAACCATCAGCAGTAATCCTAGCTCAGCAAAAGCAACAAAAGGGTGAAGAATGAAAGGATTATGGGATAGGGCCAGCTACAAAATTACATGCAGTGGCTATTTTAAACTCAAGTATAATAACTTCAAATAACATTTGAGATTTTTGCAAACCAACACACGCAGGGTGCTTCTTGCATTTCCATACCGCTTCCCAAAAGTGGTGTTAATGATTCTTTATTCTTTGCTGCTAGTTTTCTGATAATGTGAACAAAGCAGACAAATCAACTTCCTAAACTGAATAATATAAAAGAAAATACTCCAACCATTACTTTTTCTGGAGCTCTGAAATGAAGAGGTTGATCTTAAGCAATAAAATATTCTCTTCTTGGCATCCCTCCATGTCAACTTTTGTGGACTTTGCCAGGTGCAGTGCCCATTTTGTTGCCTTTGTTGCCAGATCAGCATCATATGAATTTACTATATGCCAAGGAGTAAAAACAAAATTGATATGAAGATTAAAAGCCATGTGTCTACATCTAATCAGTAATGATAAAATTGTGGGCAATGTGAAGGGGGTAATTGGCAGATCCAATCCCCTTGTGGAACACAATACATGATAAAGGAGATGTGTTTTTAGTGCTGTATCTCTGCAAGTAGAGACTGCAGGTACTTCAATGACCTGACCAAAAGACCTCATGGTGAGTTGCAAACCAGACATAGTAATACGTAAGTAAGGAGGCCAAAATAGTCCATCTCTTTCCTGCTGGGAGTTGGTTTTGTTTTCAGAGTAGTTTTAGGCAATGAGACATATTATTGCCTTCAAAAAGGGAGGAAAGCCACAAAGAATTGAAGTTATAAAATGTAATTCCTGGAATATGTGAGGTTTTGAGTATTGTGTCCTTGGAGATGTTACTAGAATGCATTTATATATTCTTTTGTACTTGGGGTGAAGTTATTTATTAAGTAGTTAGATAAACTTCTCTATCAGTGAATGATAGATACAAGAGGATATAGGGGTAGAGTGGCAATGCACTCAAAGAGCGTAGGAAGCCTGATGTAGCTGAGTTTTCTGAGACCGTAGGATCACAGATTAGCAGTCTTTTCGCAGTGATATTATTCTCAGGCCTTATTCAAAAGCAATATCAAAAAGGGTTCTTCTCCAGCAAAAAACCCTGAGCTTGTTTTCCCCAGATTAAAAATATCACAACAGGCTCATTTGAAGTAGTGATGAAATTATGACAGTAGGTAATGGGTCATTGTGCTAAAATAAACCAGAAATTTCTCTTGAATTCTGCCCTGTAGTTAAATTACCTATTCCAGCTGAAGCTTCCTAAGTTTGACAAGTTTTCTACTTTTTTACAAATTATATTTGCAGTGTGAGAAAATCTTTTTCCAATATATTTACTTAAATTACTCCTGCAAAGTCATTTAGTTTAAGAAGTTAGTTAATTTTTAATTTCAATGCTCAGGTGTTTGTTGGAAATATTTTCTTTTCTTTTTTGAAAGTAATAAATTCTACTTGCATGCATTTATCCCACCAGGCTTTCAGAGTATCCTAAAATTTTACTAAATTATGTGGAATGTTGTCCTGGTTTATGGGAAATTTGGGAAGAAGCTTCCAAAGGGGTCCCTCTAGAAAGCAGATCCAAGCAGCCCCTCCCCCTACTGGTTCAGGAACAGATTTCCATGGAGAAAAGTGGAAAAAACCTGTTTATTTAACAGGCAAAATATTCACAAGCATAAAAAATTAATAAAACAATAAAACTTCCCACTGTTCTGAAGAGATGGCAAATTCAGAAAGTCAAGGGGTCATTTAAGGGGTGCAGCTTGGCTTGCTCAGTCTCTCATCAGTCCCTTCTGTGCTGGAAAATGCCATGTTCTGGGCCCCAGTGGGCCATAGGTGTGAGCTCCCAATGTTTTCTGGATCGAGTCCAGAGCAGAGCTGGTCAGTTCCAAGAAAAAGAAAAGCCACAGCCCGGGGCTCTATGCCTCAGCTAGCAAAAAAACTAACTAAAAAGCAAAGGAGAGCTCTTTCCTGTCTCCATGCTGCAAACACACAATCTGGGAGCAGGAATAACTCTTATCTTTATGTTTTGAGTTCAACACCTCAGACATTCCACCGCTTCTCCCCCCCACTTAACTCTTAGATCCAGTTTTAAAGGTGCAAAACTTACTTCTGGACTAAACAGGTGAATGGGGATCCAATTCAGCATGATAGTCACCCCAGGACAAAGTTCTTCCCCATTGCCTAAACGGTCCCTTGGAAGATTTCAGAGTGTGGTAGGGGAGAATGGCATCATGCTGCCAGTGTCTGCCTTTAATGTATCTACTAGGTATTTCAAAAACAATTTCTTTTTTCCCAGCTCGTGCATGATCCAATATGACAGGTAAAAAGGCTTTCCTTTGCCAGAAAACTGCTATGCTAGTAGACAAAGCAGCTGGGAGCAGGAAGAAAGGTGAGTAAGGTTATGCTTTCAGTGACAAGTACCCACCTTCTGCCCTTCCTTGCCTCAAGTTGCTCTTACAATGGTTGTAGCTCAGCCTTCTACAGCTTCTCATCTTCTGCGCCCCACTCTCCAATGAGCCCTTCACTCATATAAAGTCAATAACTCTTTCCCTCAGTCCCAGTATTACATTTAAACATTCACTAAACTGTTCACGTACAGTAAATAACACACATCAGCAGTAAAAACAGCCACTCCACTCATCTATAGCAAATTGATTTGTCTTTTGGTGGGGTTGCCACAAATAATTTTTCTTGATTGACTCTTCTCTCACTTCTTATATTCTGACTCTCCAGCCACCCAAAGAAATGGACAGGGTTACAAGTCCTGAAAGTACACTCTTGCTGTTATTCCTCCCCATGGACCAAGGCTATCTCAGACCTCTGCCTAGCCCAGCCAGTACCAGGGGGGTCTGCTGGACATTTTTATCAGTGTTCTTAACCACAGTGCTGTGTGTGTTGGGAATAAATGGAAATTCTTTGAAAATTTGGGATCCTACAGACACTAAACTCAAATATCTCCTCTTCCCTTGTTTTTCCCTTTTTCCATACCCTTCCTTCATCTTCCCCGCTCTTTTCACAGTCTGTCAGGAAGGACAGGTTTTGAGGGGACATGTTAGCATAGCAGTTTTCTGGCAAAGTCAGCACTTCTGTCTCCTGTTCCTTATTTTTTAATGAGCCATATTTCATGCCAACAAGATGACCATAACGTCAAATTACAAAAATTTTAAAAGTATAGTTATTTTGTAGCATAAAATTTAAAAATTATCAATTCATCAGAACAAAGGATGGTTGGTTCTCTACAGTGTTTTGTCTCCCCTTTCCTCAGATTTATGAATTTGAGCGGGGTTGAAAAACTTGGCTGACTGGGCTCCTGAGATTTTCTGAAAATAAACAGGAAAAAAATAGGTAATCACAGCTGTGTCTCAGACATTTCCAAAAATGGTACTATGATTTGGTACAAGAGATTTAACTTTCTATACTGAGAGACTGATAAGAAATGCATTATGGTTACTTGGCTGGGATATGTCTATGTAACAAATTGCAGTGCCAGTTCAGGTTACTCCTGCCAGCCCTAAGAATGTGCTCTGGAGGCTGGCAGAGGTCCAGCCACATTATCTGGGGTTTGTGAGGGTTCATGAGCTCCCAGAGGTGGGATCTGCATCCCAAGGCAGGGCACTGCACAAATGCCAGGCTGCCAGACTCATGGCCAGCTCATTCAGGATGTTATTGTCAGGTACTACTCTACATACATTGACATGTCTAAGTGGTTCTGCAACTTGGTCTCCTCAGGCTTTGGAAGGAAAATAATACATGAAACGCAGATATCCAGTGTACAGTGAACTATAATGGGCAGCCACTCTAATGACCAGTGCAGTCCCACACTCCACCTGCGCTCTGTGACAGAGGAACGACTGAAAAAGCACAAGTGCACCAGCTACCACAAAGGCATCAGCATTTTACACTTGCAGCACATTGTAAGGATTTTGGTTATAGGCGTTTCTACAAACAGAATAATCCAGTGATTAAAAGTCATGCTTGAACCTTTATTGTCTTTTCTTCACAGAGAAGCAATTTGTTTACAAGCATTAAATACAAATAGACACATGTTCAAGTATATTGAAGTCATTACAATTCCTTGCTACTGTATGAAGAAAAAATAAAGAGGTAATAGAGGCCCTGTTTTCCTTGTACTTACATAAATAGTGCTGACACATTAATCCCTTCACTCAGAGAAGAATGAATAAAGAAGACTAAAATTTTAGGAACCTCTTCCGCCAATAGAAAGACAATAGAAAAAGACTAAATGGTAAAGTATAATTGACAGATGGAAAGCATTCATCAATATCTGAGCTATGTCAGCCTACTCTGTTATATAAAATTATATGTTTAAGACTTTGAAGAGTTGCCAGAATTTTGAATACCTTCATTTGAAATTTAAAATGGCAGTTTTTACTTCATTCTTGTTCTTTGTTAAGTCAACATATTTTTCCCATGGGAATTGACAACTTTTAATTGATAATTTATATCTGAAATACACATAAAACCTAAATTCAAATATACCTGTGTAAGTTGACATCAGTATATTGTGTGGAATTAAGAAGCATTTTTACTCATCTGATTCACACAGATAAATATATGAAGTTTAAAATCTCATATTTGCAGATAATCCATAATTGTATGATGGAACACAAATGAAGCATGGATTAAGAACACACAGAAAAACCATTATTCAGACGTTTGTGCACCTCAGTTATCTTCAGTTTTGATGCAGAACTCCAAACCATGAAAGCTTCACTGGAAGAAATCATGAATCTATGTGAACCTTGGTTAAAATCTGGTCTGAATTTGTAATAAAATAATAAGGCAAGGGAGCTTGTATTTCTTACTTTTTATAAGCATTTCAGAGATCTGGAGTTCTTATCACACTGTTACACTGGTGTGAACCTTTGTCATTCATAAGGAACTATAACTATGATACAGTCCACATAAATGTCTTAGTTAAGTGTGCTTCTGTTAGTTAGTCAGGGTAAGTGATGTAGAAAAATAAATCTGCTGAGGCAAAAGTAGTTGGGGTCAGCTAGCATCTTTTGGCAGTGTTCAGAAAGCAGAAAGCTTTCCCATAATATTATCTTTATCATTCTACCTGCATTACAGTTGTGTCTGTAAGTGCTTTCTGAAAGCTGCTGCAGTCTAAATAAAGATCAAGGGTCTCACATTTGTTATTTTTGCTGCCTATGCATCAAATTAAACACAAAAATCCCAAATACACTTAAAGGAATTATGTGAGATGTGGAAAACAATGCCAGCATCAAGCTACTTTTCCCAAAACTGTGTTTCACTTTTTAAACAGGCAGATCAAACCATAAACATTACATACATATGAATCATTGCCAGCTGGGGAGAAGTGTGCTGTAAATCATAGCCAGGAACTCTCTCAAATACATCTGTCTCTAGTTCTGATCCATCAGTGTTGGGAGGCCTTCACTGCATTCCAGAGACATTTTGCCACCTCGCTGTACTTGAGGCTGGCTAGGAAGATCCTCATTCATGCTGGAGTCTATGACAGCAGGAAATCCCACAAAAGATGTTGAGAAATACAGCCCCTGAGTTTCCCTATTATTTTACAGAACTATTTTTAAACCTGCATATACATATGCATTGTTATATGTATTTTACCTTTTTCCTCAGCCCAAGCTACAAAGCCTATAAAAATTTACATAAAATTTCCTGAATTATAGTTAATTTTCAGATTGGTTCAATTGCTTTTAGCAGTGAAGATGAAAAGAAGCATCAAGGACACCATTATTCCCTTTTTAAAAATCATGAAATCTTCAAACATAGAAAAATTTTTCAGTTTAACCTTTCCTGTGTAAGGGGTTCCATTAAAACAACAAGCTTATAGCATCCTATTCTCATTTAAATTAGTCATCTAATTATCCCATGAACACCAAGGAGCAGAATGGGCTAAGAGATGAGGATAGTCTTGGCCATTTAGAGCATGGATATGCTCTAAAATTATCTAAAAGCTTAAGAACTGTAAATAGAGAATAGAGATTTATTGTAATGCTCAAAAGAGGGTAACACCACTGCCTTTATATGGAGCCATGAAAAGTCAGTCCATGCTCCAGCTTCTGAATTGAATATGGCAACATTCATTCCAAATACAGGCAAAGAGGATGGAAGGGAATACACTTTGCTCTTTATGCCCTGCATCACAACGTAAGTTTCAAATGTTTTCACAGTAAACACACTCACAAACAAAATAAAAAGAAAACTGAAAAGCAATGCAATTGAATTAACTATTTCCCACATGAAAGCACAAGTCTTTCACAACTAAGGACTACAGATCTGGGGATCTGTAGTCTACAGCACTGCTCATATTAGAGAAAATGAATGCAGTGCCACTGTGAGAGCTGAACTGGAATATAAAAAAGGAAATAAAAAATGAAAAAACCCACCATACTTTCATGCTATTTTGAATGCATAAAGTACAATCTTACTCCTACTATTTGAGGCTCATAAGGAGCGATAGCCAAATGCAAGATCTTGCAGCTAAGCACAAAAGAGACCAAAAGCTTTGCATCAGTTTTGCATCAAAAAGCCATCCAGTTTAGAAGAGTTCTATGCCTCCAGCTACTCAGAGCTTGCAGAGATGACACTTGGATAATCACCACGTTTCTAACCTGACAGCAAAGGAAGGACAGATTCCCTGTGATTGACTGGCACTTAGCCATGTCATTTGATCACCATCTGTATGTTATCCATGAGAAAAATAAAATTAAAAGAAAAAATCTGATTCTGGCTGCAAATGACGTGTAATTCCTGCATTTAACACTTCAGTTTAGCAATCTTTGCATCTACATTTGTATTAAGAAAGAGCAGCAGTATTACTTATGGTAATCTTGCTTCACCATTTTAAGTGACATTAGTTTGTGTGGGTGCTTGTAACTCTGCATATACGTATGCAAAAATAAATGGAAGAAACAACTGAATTCCTGCCAAACTGAAAAGAAAATAAATAACAAGGAATTAAATGGGTTTTTTCAGATTTCTAAGAAATAATTACAAGGAAGAAAGAATAAAACCAAAAGCAGGAGAAAGCACTTAGCAGTAACCGATGCTTCTTGGGACCTCGATCATGCTAAAGGATCTGTTTAGGTGTATCCAACCTTAGTGTGGTATTGTAAATTCATGGATTTTTTAAGACCAGTGGGATCATTAGTTATGATCATCAGCTGTCATCTACCACAGCTAAAAAGAATTTCTGCTAATGAGGTCTGAATAAAACCTGACACCTCATGAAGTAGGAGAGCACAGCCAATTTTCACATAAAACCTTTGGTCCTGCCCAGCTGTGTAGGCTGTCATGGACATTTTAACTATATTCATCATAAGACCATCAGGAGAAATTTTTCCCCTGCAGGGTACCTGAAGAGGAGCTTGGATGGGATGTGAGGTGGTCAGGGTCTCTTTACTGTCACGAATTTTATCCCATCCCAATGCATATTCACATTAAAAACAGTAATCCATAGGGAAACCAGCAAAGCATTTTGCTAGCCATTAATGGGCTTTATTTACATACAAAAGTAAAAAACAAAAAACAAAAAACAACAACAAAAAAAATGGAAAAAAAATGCTTAACATGAAAGAACAGAAACAATTAATACTCCAAATCATGGATGTGAAGAACTAGGAAGTGTCTCCATTACAAAACGGTGTAATGAGCAGCCCAGTTGAGACTATAGCATGATTTGCTTCTGTTGCTGGGTCAGATATTCTACTCACAGCCCTTTTAACCCCTGCCTGTTCTTTCTAGGTTCTCTGGTCTGGATTCTCAGCAAATTTGAAAACATCAGCCTCCTCTTTCATCAGCAGAAAAGCCAAGAGGGGATTATCACACCACTACTGTTCCAGTTTGTGCGTTGTGCATATGTATGACAAATTACTTTATTATAATACCATGAATCATTGGTGAACTAGAATCCAGAAATGTGGGAAATTTTTTTTAGCTTTAATAAACAAGAAGTCTTAACACTTTGCTTCCTTGTTTCAACACTGAACCCCTCCTTTCTTGGCAACAGGGCCTTTCTTAAATCTCCTTTAATTCAGAGAATAACAATCACAGCTATAACCATAACCTGTGATTCATCCATAATGTGTAGCAGCTACAGAAAGGCTCAGGATAGACTAATGAAATACACAATAGACAAGGGATGAAGTTTGCTCATAAGCAGGGATAAAATTTAAAAAATCATGTCTACTGAGTTGTTCTTTTATCCTGACTAAGCAGAGGAGCAGTATACTGGTGTCACTCTGGCAATAGGGCACAGTAACCCTTCTGAGGGGCTGCATAGCAGTTGTTTCAGGAATTTGCATTTTACCTCAAAACCCCACACAGGTGTCTACCTCACACTGATAGTAAGCATTCTGACTTTCTGCTTGAGGAAAAGTATTTCACCTGGGAATACCAACCACCTAAAAGAATGGGTTTTGTATACATGTAGTACAGGCCGAATTTCTGCCTCTGATCTGAGAACAGATGATATCCCACTGTGACTAGAGGGAAAAAATGAGAGAGAAAAAAAAGAAAAAGTGACAAGGAGCCACAATAATTTTCTCCTAAACTGTGAAGGTTATTCTTTCACCTTTGCAAATAAGTTGCACTTTTGCTAGCCTACTGTTACTACTCTGTGCTCTACATGGATCACACCAGGATTTTAAATATCCAGTATTGTATTCTTGAAATATTTTGAATTACATGAATATTTTTTACTGAAAAGCATATCTGAAAACAGAGCTGAAGCTCAGCATGGAAAGGCTTCAAAAAGCATTTATCCTGAAAGAAAAAAAAAAAAAAAAAAGGAAAAAAAAAACCCCATGCAGGTATCTAAGCCCCAAATGCTTCTGTTCCATTATATCATTATTGCTTTTTTTGCTTTCTGTCAATGTTGCCTTAAAGGTTTTTTCTGGTTAGCCCTGGAAAAGTCTCATCCTATTTACCAGATGCAAAGGCACATTAGGACTATACCCAGTTCAGAGCGAATGAAACTTAGAATGTAAAAATACAAACTCATCCTCTTTTAAAGCTCTTAATATTAGACCAGATGTAAGTTTAATAAAGAGGAATTCCAAACAGGTAAATTACTGCTTGTCTTTCTCATTAAAGTGTGGTGAAAATTAATTCCTATGCAGAAAGTGCTTTGAGATCTTTGCATGAAAGGCATTACTTTGGCTAAGGGCAAACTAGTATTATTAAGTGTTATTAAAATAAATTGGAGGCAGAGAACATCATAAATGTTTCCCAGTAGGTTAAATCTAAGAACTGGTCTCTGTTGCATTGTAGCTCAAGTTTAACCTTTAGAGAGCACCATCATACACATCTCATTTACACAGCAGAGATAAGGCTCCCCTGGGCCTTCCAACATCCAGCTATGGCCTAAACACCAAAGCAGCCAAAATACTGCAATTGACAAGGAACTTTGTAAGGTAATTTTGGATTACAAAAGGAAACAAATCATTATTTCATGTTTAAAGTAGTTTTGCCTTAAAAATGCACAATAGTGAGTAACAACCATGTGGATCAAATGTAAACCTCATCATTTTAAAGCCCATAACTTTATGTTATGACCCTCAAATCAGTGTCCACCCACAGACAAATTAAAATACTTTGAAGGTTTTTCTGAAAACAAATTAATAGAATACAGCAGAACTATGATATTTCTTTCTGATTCTTGCTGTTGATTTTCATGCTTTAAGAAGCTAATTAAGACTATTAAAGTGCCAGCCCTGGAGACCTTGTGTAATCACAAAAAAGGTATATCACAAAGAAGCATCAATGCTTACTTGCTAAATAATCAGTAGTGCCCATATGCAGAGGTCTGACAGGATTGTACTGTTCACCAGTTTCCTGTTTCAAAAATCAAGCTGTATCTGGACATAGGTAATCATATCAATTTAAGTCACATTCATTCAATGTCCTTATGTCCATCTAGATTTTCAGCTTTTAGGGCTTAGGTTTATAAATATGAGGCAATTGTCATAAAGCCTGCTTAGAAAGGTTTTAACTCAGAATGTGAGCAGAAAAGAGACTATAGGTAACAAGAGCCAAGACACTTCAACTATTAGCTCTGGCATTTTTTGCTTTTGATTAAGATGTCAAAAACAGAGAAAAATGTTGAGTTTACCAAATGGTTACTATTGACACAAAAAAAATTTAAAGCTTTAAAAATACATAAATTGGCCAATGAAATAAAATTCATTTTGTATTGCTCTCATAAGGGTTATCTGGAAAGGTACCTTGGCATACGCAAAACTGTGTATCCTCTTGTGAACACCTGTGAACTATTGAGTTTAATTGGGCAACAGCTGGTGCTGATTGTGGGTTTTCTTGCTGTATCTCATTACTGGTTTCCCCTTTGCTCTTTTCTGATTCAGTGTTGCTGGTGTGCAGCTTAAACACCCCCAGCAGAAATAAAGACAGTCAGAGAACATGATGGAAATAGTTTCTGTGTACATCTGTGTGCTTTTGAGCTTTCTCAGATTTTTGCAGATGGACTCTCTATGTGGGTGGTGGTCTGAGGATCTCACACATTGGCTGACAGTTCTCACAATATATTTCAATCTCCATCTAGGCATCAAGTTTTTCTGCAGAGGTTAGGAGAAGCTGTAATTTAAAACTATTTATCATCTAAAAAGCTCAGGAAAAAAAAAAAGAACCCATAATAACCCTGTCATTTTGCAGTAGAATATATTGCTTTCTCTCACTTCAATAAAATTATCAGGAAGTAATCATGTATGTCCTACTGCATTATCTTGCTCAGCATTCTCAGGGCAAAGCTGCTGATCCTGAGAGCCAAACTACCATCTTTTGCAATGTTTAGGAGAATCAGAAGTTCAGAGAGAAGATATTTTAAGTGCTGAGCTTGACAAAGGCAAGGAAAGTCAAGAGTGCACAAAGTAGAAGAGTAAATGGCAGATCAAAAATTAGGGTTTTTTTGAAAAGAGATTGAAAGACAGAGGAAAAAAAGTCATTGCAGTGAAATTATCAGCCAGATGCCTACTTCAAAATAAGAACAGAAATTTGAGAAAGTTTGAAATTGATAACAGAAGAAAAATACCAAATACCTTTGGAAGAGAAGTTATTTATGTCGAGTGGGACCAGAACTAGCCTGAGACTACACTCTTTTGAAAATAGAAATTCTCCTCTCTTTTCCTGATATATAAGTTCAAAGAGAAAACAGGATTAAAACTAGCCAACAAGCCCTTCATCTAGTGCTGTTTAAAAAAACCCCAAGCCATAAGATCCAGTGGTCTGAAATAGCTGTTAAGTGAGCATTCATTTTACTTTGAGATAGTAAGTTTAAACATAGATCAATTATTTTAATACCACAGATATTCAATTAATATTTATAAACAAGATTGCTTTCAATTTGTATAGTACTACAATGTATTATGAACATAATATTACATTAATTGATAATATCAGCATACAATTTATATTAATCTACCATATTATAACCACATGAAATCATGAAATATTTTGTCTTTCTAATACTGTTTTAATTTCCAAGGCCTTTAACATTAACATCCTTTTTTTTCCCTCTGATCTTTAAGTGCAGAAAAAAAGAAAAGCAGGCAACAAAGATCATAATGCTGTATATAGCAAGTGAATTAAGGTTCTAACAACGTAAGTACAATGTTTGGGTATGTTTATTTTCATTTATTTATTTATTTATTTAAAGTTGAAAGCTTATTGATAGCTTAAGTGATGTGACTTAATCTCTGCACATGAAGCTGATGTAAGGTCTCCTTAGATGGTAAGAGACAGATGTATATTTTGACCTATTTTATCTTTCCAGAGGTATAGAAGCTGTGAATATATAAATAAGCTCAGAAATACTTATACCTATGAGAACACAGGGCATTTGTTAATTTTTTTAATCCTGAATTGTGAAGGGTTAGAGTTGTATTAATTCATGTTGTCATTGATAGCTTTAGATTTACCAGTTAGTGTTATAAACCTCATTATAGAGATTTTTAACAATGCAATGTTATAAACCTCTATAATGTGCTTTTGCTATTTCTGCAGCTGTAACAACAGAAAGAATTTGGGTGTTTTGAGACAATTTTCAGCTAGTGTCCCTGCATCTAGAATGACATATTTAGTGTGACATTGTGTTTTGCGTCTTTATTAATGCAGTACTAGTGTTATCACCTCAGAAGATAAATTCTACATACATAATACCTAAAAATAAAGAACAAATTTATTTACTGGTCCATGTTAAAATATGAGAAATATTTGCCATGTCAAAACACATTCTTATTTAAAGAGAGAAAGACATTCTTTGTGTTGAATCAGATAAATATTAATATCAAATTTACTGCCAATGCTCCGTTTCTAGTAACTTCAAAATTTGCAGACAATTTGGACTACAATATTTTGTTACTAAAACTTAGTTGGCCTACTGGGCTCCTAGAGAAACCATCTCAGCACGAGGTGGCAGCTAAGTTCTGTGTTTAGAGAAATGATCTCACTGATCCCCACCCTGCTTGTCAGGTAGCACTTCCCAAAAATAATGGTGCATGGCATCCATGCACCATTATTTTTGGGAAGTGCACCATGGATGCCATCTGTGTCAGGCCAATCAATTTTTCTGAGTCAGATACAATGATAGACACACAACAATATCTCTCTGCTTTGCTAATGGCTTCTTCTCATAGAGGAAATACAATGCATCTGTTTGTAAGGAGCCAAAGATTTCTGGTTAAGATGAAGACAAATACAAGACATGACATTATGTCCTTTTTAAACACCAGGTAAACAATTCTAGGACTGAAGCTTTTAAAAACATCTAGGTAAATTTCCTGAAATTAACCACAGTAAAAATAATACATCTTTCCTAAGCTTGCAAATAAGAGATATCTTTGCTTGATAGTACTAGATATCAAAGAAAATCAGGTTATGACAAGACACCTCAGTTTCATCACGTATTTACCTGCATCTTACAGTTGCAATTTATATGAACCAATGCCATATTTCTAAAGGCTACAAATTTTTACATCAAAGGCTTGATTTTTGGCAGCGACAACTATCCATTTAGAGGAATCATGTTGCAAATGCAGAAATACTAGTTAGTTATGTTCAGAGAAAGTAGATTAAAGACAGTCAAAGGTGCCAAAAGCTTGACAAACACCTTACAATTCCAAGGCAAATCACACCATTTTTCTGCCACTCAGATAGTCCTAGAAAGGTTTTCTTTAGTTCATTTCCCTATGAGCCCTTGAGAAGTTCATTGAAAGATATTAATGTGACATTCATGTGACACACATGCACACAGAGTATTTGAGTTCAGACGAGCCCGCTTGAGGTCCCCCAGTTCAAGCAGGGTCAGCCCAAGTCAGTTACCCAGGATCGCATCCAGACAGCTCTCCAGCATTACCAAGGAAAGAGAATCCTCCACCTTCCTGGCTAAGCTGTGCTTGGTCACTTGTCGTTGTTGGACATGGAATAAAGACGCTTGACTCCAGCTCAAGGCAGAAGAAAATCAGAAGGCTTTATTTACAATTCGTCCAGCCTTTTTATAACATGCTGCGCTAAAAAGGCACATTATTGGTCCATGGAATGGACACCCCTCTCCACTGGTTAAGTAACAGAAACAACACCCGGGAGAGAGGTTGTTATGAGAAAAATATTGTTTACTTAGAAATGTTATGAGAAGAAAATAGTTATTTACAGAAACTGTCCCTGAAAGAAAGACTCTCCTGAGAAATCTTCCCTTGGGATGAAAATCAGCCACTGACAGGCTGAAAACCTTTCAGACTCAGAAATATCAGGCCCACAATCACTCTCACAGAGAAAGTGTTTACTAATATTCAGCAGGAACCTCCTGTGTTTCAGTGTGTGCCCATCACCTCTGGTCCTGGACGAATCCTTTTCTCACTCTCACTTCATGTGTTTATATATACTGATGAGAATTCCCTAAGCCTTCTCTTTTCCAGGATGAATATCCTTAACTCTATCAGCTTCCTTTATGGGAGAAGAGTAGTATAGAAGCCAAAAGCTATTAACTATAAGCATGATTCTGTATTCACATAAAACATGGCCTAAGAGCTATATTTAAATTTATGAACACAAAAGAACATTCATGTGTGTCTAAAATCTGGCCCAGATAGTTGTAGACATGTATTTGTTCCAGAAAAAGCCTATGATGTGCAGAAAGAAAGAAAATTTATCCCCATGATGGAATAATCAATCTTAAAATTGTGCCACCACTTTTCTAACTATCTTCTTGCCTTGGGAATCTCTAGTCTTTGAAGTCTAACCCAGGTGAGTGGGGTTCACAGATATGTGAAAGCTGAATCATCTCTTACTGAACAGAAGGAAATGCCATGAGCAGAAGTGATGACTGAGTAAGCAAAGATAAAAACCTGAGTCGTGGTTTCTCATGCTCACATGCCAACAAGTAGAAAGTTATATATAAAGGAGTTCAGGAACCTGTTGGGTTGGATGGGAGGATGCCCATATATTTGGAGATGTCAGCAGACACCTGCAGAGGCAGGGTACATGCTGTAGCAGAGACAGCCATTGAGGGTGTGAATCTGCAGAAACTAAGAGGTATCATGTCCAAACTCATCAGTTCTGCTGCAGAGTGGGTATAATTGTCATTAGTACCATTCCATCCTGACGGGGGTCTGCACTGCTTTTGGACGCAGTCCTAGTTTAATCAGTCATGTTTTCTTGGGTGTGACTGACCAGCTCTGCTGTGAAATACAAATACATTCCAAGCAACTACAAATGGTTTGTAACTATGTCCAGTGGATATTGAGTCAGGTACAATCAGGAGATCAACTAACTTCTTCATCTGAGAGATGAAAGCCGAATTACATCTCTAAATCAGTAACCAAAGCCAATTCTTTGGAATACTTATAAAAAGACTACAGACAGAATGGTAGTACTAACAGGAATTCTTCTCATGTTTATTATGCCCATGCCTCTGTAGCAGCATTATACAAATGTGTCAGTACATCAAAAAATTATGAAGTATCCAGCAATGAAAGTGCCATTGGTCAGTCTCCACTTATAAAGATATAAATTCTCATTTCTCAGATTATTTAATCTGACAATCACTCTTCTGATTACCTGGGTGATTAGGGTATTGAAAGCAACGGAACTGAAAGCAAGAGAAAAATCACCATGGTTCTATATACTATTTCCTATTTAGAGTCTTAGAAAATTATCTATGCCAACTGTTAAAACAGCTCATAACGTATTAACTCTAAATTCACAGTAAAAAACAACAGGCATGTAATTAATTCTCTGCCTATTCTCTGCAAGCAGCATGGGACAAAATCTTCTTATTTTCTCTTCTCTCCCTTCTTTTTTCTTTCTTCTTTTGACTTTGTCCTTTTTTCCTCAGTATTTTTAGCAGCAGCTTTGGAAAATCAAAGTTGAAAAAGTGAGGTGTAGACATTGTTCTGAAGGCAATGAAGTTTGTGGTCTTTCTTATTTCCTCTGATAATGAGATCCAAACCACTTGCCTTGGTGCCAAGGAAGCCCTTTCTCCAGATCCCACAAGCTTTATCCTTGAGGCTGACAAGCTCATAGTTTCTGAAGGAACGTGGTTGCAAAAGGATGTATGTTAGCAAGGGAGAGGTCCTCTCAGGGAAACTCTGAGTCGTGTTCATCACTAGTCTTGAAGACTAATCATGGGACCTTGAGTTTGGGCAAATATGATTTCATAATAAATTTATTAAATACATTAGTTCATAAATTTTGCAGTTTTGGCCATAATGTGAAAGGGGGTTATAGAACCAAGAAAGAAGAAGAAGAAGCCTAGTGACTGCCAGTGAGTATGTTTAACTCTCATTGGAGCTTTTCTTTTCAATCCAGGCACCACTTTTTCAAACTTTTTAGTTAATTTATTATTTTTATACCAACTAAGATGAAAAAGCTAAGCTAGTTTTTATTCCTTCTTTATATTTTTCCCCTGTTTCACATCCAAAGGAACTGACAGGCAAGTCTTTCCATAAGAACTAGATGTGGTAGTCTACTCCAGCTGCTTGTCCTGGTCCTCTGCTGAAATTGCTAGAAGCAGGTATAAGCCAAATTTTCAGCAGCTGTGGCTTACAGGTCGGTATACTAACTTACACTGAAGGTGGTTTAGACTTACACACCAGACTCCAGGAGGTGCCAGCTGAGGCACTGGGCACAGATTCACTTCTGCTGCCAACCCACTGAGTCAGATATAGGAAACCACAATGAACTCGCTGCATATAAAACCAGGACTCTAAACTTTTAAAGTGTGAGAGTGGGTGAGCATTTGAAGAGGGTCAACTCAGAGATGGCTGATGATTTCTACATAGATTTTCTTCTTTCTCTGTAATGCAGGACAATTTGTAGACCAGCTACACACAACTCCCTAGCCTTCAACAAATGTTAACATTTTCATTACTTAAAATATTGCGAACATCCATCTTAAAATACTGATAACTTGAATATTAGAAGCATTCTTATCTCACATGATCACCTAAAGTCCAGATTCTGAGTTCTCATTGCTTCTGCCAAGCAGGCCAGGGTCTGACATTTATGCCTGTGCACTTTGGTGAATCTGTAGCTTCAGCATCCTGTTTCATTTATCTGCTCCAATGAATGTGCATGACGTTTAGATGGTATTTTATAATACTCACAGAAAGTCTTAGATCTATTTATGGCAATTCTCACAAGACTGGTCACTAAAGTGACTCATTCAACCTCTGCTACAATTTTTCAATATCTGCCTGACTGACCTGGAAATTAAAAACTGTTGCTCTAGAACTTCCTTGTAAAAGAAAATAATCCGTTCCTCTTGGGAAAATGTATTTCCAATTTACGCCTTTCTTATTTATTTTATCTTATTTTATTTTATTTTTATTTATAAATATTTATTATTTATATTTTTATTTTATCATTCTACTTACTACGCACTAGTTTTTCCCTGTTGTTTGGGCCCACAACAGAACTGCTGAGCTGATTCTCCATGTGCTCCTCTTCTACCTGAACTCCTAACACATCATTTCAAAACAATGGATAAAAATATTCTTAAATTCCTTCCATGTTTCCCTTTGAAAATATGTTGCTTTCACTGACAGCTATAGGCTGCCCAATGCAAGGTGGTAACAAGAACCCGTGAGAGAGATGGGAGAGACAGGAGTATGTAGTATCATTGAATTGCCCTACTCCCTACCTGGCAAGAAGCAGGAAGCTCTCCGGGACAATGTTGAAGCAGGAGACATGTCATATACAATGGGTTTTGCTGACTTGCTTGCTGGTAGCAGTTTCTTCATGATTTCTTTAATTTGGCCTTTTCCTGCTCCTTTCTGTGGTGCTGTTGGCATTGTTGTTTCTTTTATCAGCTTTGATGTTTTTAAATTGTGAGAAGCCAATGCGTCAGCAATGCCAAAAACACAGTAATAATAAATTCCATCTGATTATAATTCAACAAGAGCTTGTACCAGCTTGACTGTGCTTTACCTTAAGGCTACCTGACAATACCATAAGGCCAAATTCAGAAATAACATGTAGAGGAGCTTTAGTTCAAAGGCTTTGAGGCTGGGTTGATTAATCTCCCTGGAATGTCAGGGCAGCTCCTGCTCCACAGCCCAAGCTCAGGTAGAACAGGTGACCATATTTTCACTCCACCATTTCAAAAACATTAATGGGATCTGAGAGGGGGAGACAAAGGAAACAGATGGGAGCATCTGAATGAGGAGAGGAAGTGCGGTGCTAGGCTGGAAAGACAGCAGAGCCTCATGAAGGTACAACATTTTAACTTTAGCGGCCTGATAAGATCTAACACGAATGCACTTAGTGCTGTATTACTCTTCTTTCAAGTCTTGTCTGAGGCAGAGCACCACCATTCAAGGTTGTCAGACCCTAGTGAAAGAAGAGCCTAAAAAAAGTGCTCTGGTGAATACCCCAAAACCAGGAATTCATAATCTGGATGAATTCTGGTGGATTATTTTGCCTTCCCATTAAAGCACTCGAGGAGTTCATTTACATGGATAACTTTTGAGTTCACACAACCATTTTTCTGTTTGGTTGTAATTGATGTTGTTGTTTCACAAAAGAGATCAATTTCTTATAACCTTGCCTACTCCCTAAGGTGAGTCAAAAAATTGCTTACAGATAACTCCTGAACTTGAATATATAGTATCTGTCCTGCAGTTACCCTGTTGTGGATTGGCAGCCATGCTGCTTATGTCCAATACACCCCATAGAAATATCTAATGGACTCAGCAGATCATTTAAAGGAAAGACTCCCTGCCAATTTAATGTAGGAAGCATTGATGGAAAATGGACAGATTAGTATAATATTTTTTGAGATTGAAAATGAAATTTAGTTCACAGAATAGAAAAAAGCATTTGAGTAGATTTTATACCTCCACATTGTTGGAGAGAAATATTGGTAGTTGTCAAAACCTGACAAGAGGAGGTGACATCAGAATCTTCAGGCAAATCCTTTATGCAGTACATCTGCCTCCACCCCAAAGATAATACCCAAGTGTATATTCAGGAATGATAGTTTCATCAGCAAAAGAAACAAGAATGTCAGAACTGAAGTTCTGATGCTTGATACTTCATCCAGAGGGTAAGGAAAAACCAGGATGGGGGCAGAGTAGGACTAAGAGGGCATCCATTGAAGTTGAATAATTCAACCAAGATTACACAGAAGAAAAAGAGAAGGGGACAGGGGGGAGGGGGGAAGATGAAATATATAAGTTGGTTTTTTTAAAGTGTCACAACTGTGGAGTTCATAGTGACCTATCAATTCCCTCCTCCCTGTGCCAGCAAACCACAGAGGAATGGGCCCTTTTCCAGCATAGAAAGCCCAAGAAATAGTATCAGGTTAGAGAAGAACAAAATGGATGGGGTTGAATTAGATCATGTCCAAAGGTCCTGTCCAAACCTAATTATTCTGTGATTCTGTGAAAATAAATGAAATAGTCACAACAAATGCACTGACCAATGAGCACAGTTGCTGAATTCTACTACCTTCCTCAAAACGTTTCAAAAGCTGTTGCTCTTGAAATGTAAGCTGTGGTACACCCTGGTTATCCAAAACCACAAAGACACAGTGTCAGCATCATCCATCTACCCTGCCCAAATCATATGATGTTGCAAATGTAGGACAGGTTGGAGTGACTGCACTTGTGTGGCACAAAAATTTACCACACAAAAAAATGGATAATAAAATCTTCCCCACCAATCCCAAAATAAGATCTTTGGAGGAGTCAGCTATTAAATTGAACTTTGTGATCAAAGTACACAAGAGAACTGTTTGGAAGGAAATTTAATTTTGTAAGTTGCTGTCTTGTAGCAATAATCAAAATGACAGCACTGCTGAGAATTACTCATTTCCTGCAGACGGTCTAATTTATGATTGTGGTAGCATTATATTTCTAGAACTGCAGTGAAGCATTAGCTGGGGGTTATTTTTCCCTTAATTTTGTCAAAGCACAGACTTAGGGATTTCCAGCCCCTTTTTTCTGTTTCTAAACATTCATCTTCATTCAGAACCAAAATTTGACCCGTCTGTCTTATGCAATTACATTTCTACAACTCAAGATGGGTATTTGTGCTTTCCCCAACCCCCAGCACCCCCTGCCCCAGCCCCCCCCCCACCCCCCTGCCTCCGCTGCTGACTAATGGCATTCACATTTAGATGGTCACAGCCACCCTTTGAAGTCATTAACAACTCATTAAGATGAATGGGGTAACTTCACACCTTTTGTTTCAGTCTCCAGCCTGTGGAACCAACAAAACCACAGTATATTGATTTGCAGAATAAAGACTACCTTCGAACTCATTGAAGGGAAAAGTATGGAGATTTAAATACAAGACTTCACTATTTGCTAAATAACTCTGAATAATCAACTATCCTGAAATTTCAACACCTGGAGAGACCCCTTAGTAATGGGGTAATGACATTTAAACCACTAACGAATCTACCACAGTTTGCACTATGATGCAAATAATTGTGATCATGAAGTTTCCATTTAACATCCTCTTAGAGAAAATAAGTATGTGAAGCATCTAACTTCTTTGTAAGGAAAACATCTCCCTGGGTTTCCATATCTGCTGACTCTGCTATTTATTCTTATACATAAAACAATAATGTAATCCCTATCGTATTCCTGTTTTCAGAATGCAGCACTGATACACAAAATCTAGTTAGAATTAAGTGTGTTTGTGAGTGGGGAGTGTTCATCACAATGAGTAATTGTAAAGAAAACCATATGGTGTCTACAGCAATTGTCGTAGCTCAGCTATATTAGTTTTACTCAGCAGAAATGTAATTTACATGGGCTTTTGGAACAGTCTTTTCACACTAGGCTAATTTTGGGTTTTCTGCAGTAAAAAAGAAGCTAAACTACATACCAGACAAAAAAAAAGAAGTCAACATTCTTCGACCTGGTAAGCTGTAGAAATTCTCCCATGAGCACATTTAAATCAGAGTGCAATAAAAAGCAAATAAGGAACAAAACGGAAATATCACACTGCTCAAATTCTGGCTTTGAGCCATGTGTGGCTCATTAATTTCCACAGAGGAAGAGATGCTTCATTATTACTATAGAAGCAGGAAAAAAATACTCATTAATTTCTACAACACTCTCTTTCAATTTTTTGCCTCTAGAAAGTCGGAGGTAGACATCCAACATCCCTGTGAGAAGCCACCAGATGGTTTGTAACAGATCATAGAAATCAATGATCTTTTCAGTGCTCTTCTCCAGGATTCAAGCACATAGTGAATAGTGTGAGAAAAGATCCTCAGTTTTAAAAATTACTAAGGTTTATTAAAAACCTTAACAAAATACAACAAAGGACTGAATAAGGAAAAAGGACAGCACGCTAGGAAAAGATGACTCACCAGCCATGACAAGCATGTTTACAAAATGGCTGCTCTGACTTTTATACCCCTGGGGTTGCATCAGGCCACCCTGGCCCCTCCCAAGTCCGCCAATCAACTCTTCTTTGCCGTTCATTGGTGGAGGCTGCTTTCTTGCAACCTGATTGGCGGTCAGGTGTTGCCATGCCCCGCCTCCTAGTAACTAGCCTGCCCTCCCCCGAGTGCCCCACGCAAGGGGCACAGGTACACAGAGCCCTCCCTCTACACGTCCTGACCACCAAGGCCGTGCCTTGGCAACCGTACGGGGGAAAGGGGACTGTGGGGAGAACACAGGACCTCCAAACAACAAATCACAACAACATAACTGTACATCAACAAAACTTCTCTTTACACATAATATTATCATCTCTTAATTGTGAGAGCTAACCATCACATTGCCCATCTATAACAATAAGAAATGTTGATACAGGAAAGAGCTGTTCGGATTCAGTTACGGTAACAAATTAACAAGGAATTTTATTAATCTGCTTAATATTACTGAGGGACAGTTAGACATTGTTATTGTTATTGTTATTGTTATTGTTATTGTTATTGTTATTGTTATTGTTATTGTTATTGTTATTGTTATTGCTATTGTAGAGGGACACAATGGGAAGGAGACAGGAAGAATTTGCCCAGGACACCCAAAGAGTCAGTGGTGAAATTGTAATCAGGGCTTGGGAACTCCTATATCTCTGCTGGCAAGACCAAACAGCCTAATAAAGAGCACTTTGCACTGGTTTGCTTTTATAAGGTTGGTCCTTGCTCCAGATCCCTGTTTTCAGGTTTTGTCTCTGCCACAGTAGAGCAAAAAACAAATTAGTATTATCACTGAGCATTTAAAATGAAGTGGACAAGGTGGTTGAAATAAATCCTTATTTTGGTTTCAATAAGAAGAACTTGACCTATTACACAGTGCCAAAAACACTAATTTCCTCAGGCGTGATCAGGTAACCTTGCTAAGACAAAATATCTGACCTTCAGACTGGGTGTTAATCCACTTGCAAATTGGAAATTGGATTATTTTTACCAAACCAGGTGGATTCCTCTTATTGTTCCTTAAGTACCTGCACAATTTTTTGTCCAAAACAATAAATAAATCTTCATTACTGACAGTTACTTTAAAATAATCATCATAAAAATAATTCTGGTAATCTTGTGACACTCTTGGTTAGAGAGAGCAATCTCCTTAAATTTAGTCAGTTTCAAGTTTGCTGCCTTGAGACTTAGTGTGTTCTGAATGGAATTATCTTTGTGTGGATCAGATTTTAAATTATTTTTATTTGTTGTCTTTGCTATCAGACACACATACCTCTAGAAATATTTTTTCAGTAGTGCAAGGATTTAGACATCATTACTTACCCTTCACATTAGATTTAAATAAGAACAATATGAATCCAAAATCTCCTATTTCCTGACTGTTTTAAACCTTTTTTTCCCTCCATTAAACATGAAGAGAATCAATATTTCACAGCAAGTCTATATAAAACACTAAAAGGCTACAAACTATGTGAAGTATGGCTACATTTGGGCTAGAGTTTTGACGTTATTTGAATAAAGAAATCTGGAGCTTTTTGTCTTGATTATAAAACCCAGAGAAATCCCCTGGGTGTTTCATCACATACTAGGAGAGATGATCGTAGAAAACTGGCAGAAGTTATCTCTTCCCACCCAGTTTAACTGATTCAGACAGGGCAATTTTGTTGGAAGAGTCTGCTGGCAATCAATATGTCTCAGCTTGCTTCTATGTGCCTTGCTGAGAAGAGAGAGAGCTGTTGGAAAAGAATCAAGACATGAAACTTTTTCTGTTCTAGTTAAAAGCTTATGAAAGCAAATGATCTCCAAGGCACTAATCCTTTCACCTTGGTAAACATGCAACGAACCTCAATGAAAGAAATACAGAACGACTCTTCCCTATTCCTTCTCCTTTAACAACACTGAGTCATACAGGCTACACGATGGTATCTGCCCTTGCCAGCCCGCTGCAGCTGTCTGTAAGGCTCAAATTGTAAATAAATAAACAAAAAAAAAAAAAAAAGAAAAAAGAAAAAAGACAAGTAATTTCAAGAATAAAGAGGAAAAGGAAGAATATGCATTATCAGACAGAAAACCAGCACTTTGCCCTATATGAACAGGTTTCACAAGTATGAATCTTTTCTGGCAGCATCGTTGTTACCGCTAGTGACAGGCACCCATTCTCCTGATCTGCCTGTCCTTCTTGGTACTAATTCTGTAAGTAAGTAAAAGAGCATGGCTTTGAACAACAAACAATTTGACATGTTACTTGTTCCTAAGTAATTATTTAGCAGAGTTTCCTTATTGACCAAATATTTTTGTACTAGAGATAAACAAACCTGGTTTACTGAGCCCTGGAGGCAATAAACACAATCAGGATTTTTACGTGAGGTATTTGTTTACTTACTTAATAATATTAATGGATTATCAGTAATTTAATCTGGCAGCTCAGATGACACTATAAAACTCTGGAAACATAGAATCAGGTCAAAGTAGAAAACTTTGTCTTTGTTCCCTTAAGGAACAAACAGTGTCCTTAAAATAGCATTTTGTGTATAGCCTCGTAAGGTTACAGTGAAACAAAAGAGTAGTGAAATTTACAAAAGCTCTAGTCAAGTATATTATACTTGGATTTCAATCCATAACATTGCATGTTTCCTTAGTGAAGCTCTATGTTAGCAAACCATCCCTCTCTTAGAAACATTTTTTCTAAGAGCTGCCAGTCCACACTGCCCTTTTCTAAATCCATTGATTTCTTAGGAAAGATGGCTAGATATCACTTGTTTACTGGCTAAATGATACAGACCATGACCTGATGCTCTGTCTTAAATCACCACGGGCTGACTGTGATGACAAGCAATTGCATCATAGAATCATAGGATGGTTTGGGTTGAAACAGACCTGAAAAAACATCTAGTTCCAACCCCCTGCTATGGACAGGGTCATTTTCTACTAGAGAAGGTTGCTCTAAGCTCCATCAACCCCATTTCCAGGGATGGGGTATCCACTTCTCTAGGCAATTTGTGCCAGTGCCTCACCACCCTGACAGCTGAAGATCAGTCCCAGAAGTTCAGCACCACATGAGTCAGATTAACTTGAAAGAAATCATTGTCCAGTATATTTACATGATAGCTGATCTATCACATTTTTCTTCTTGGTATTGGTTTGTAGAATACTGATCATCACAGTTTAAGATAAATTTATCCATGCATTAGCGTTTTCCTTAAAAAAAAACATACGTATGTCTGAGGGAGAGAGAGGTGTTCCAGACCTGCTAGCCTATATCCAGTTGATTCATCCAAAGACCAAGAGATAATTATATTGATGCAGCAGGCCAAATTCAGCAAAATCCGCCTAATGTGTGATAAGAGGCACTGCTCTGGACCAGACATATTCCAGTGAAAATATTTCCTCCTAATGCTCTGCCAACAGGGAGCCTGCAGGGGAGCAGTAGGAGCCTCTGTTTTCTGTCATAAGGCCCTGGTGAGGAGCATTTTTAGATGCTCTTTCAAGCTTCCCTTGCACCAGTGAATCCAAAATAAGGATTTCATTATCCCACTGCAATGGGACTGTGGCATATAATATAAATAACTAAAAAATAAATTGAGCAATTGATGGTACAAGAATAGAGTTATTGGCTAGGCAATTACTTCAGTCCCTACGTATCTCATCTAGGCTGCAGTCAGACTTGCCTGCTTCATAGTGCTCTCTCAGTGGCATTTTTCATGACTAGTTTACTCTGGAGTTTCAGTCAAAAACCACAGCCTGTTTCTTGAGAAACGTGTGTGAATTTTCCTCTTCAGACATTTAATAAGTTAAAATTAGCTTGTACAGAAAGTCAGTAGGAAGTTGTCTGTCTCATCTGAACTCCATAACCTGGAGTAAAGCCTGAGATCAGGAATTACATTCTCCATTCATTTGCATTGCATATTTGGGTAGCTGGCACAGATCAGCACAGAGCTGGGAAAACTTCTGTCAGAAGACCAGCCATGTGATTGCAGGACACTGTCACCAGTACTCTCCCCAGAAGTAGTGTCTCAGTGAACAAGACCTACAGCACAACATCAGCCTCCCTAACCAGCTTGGAATTTCTTCTTCTGTGAACCTTAATGCAGCACAGTCATGCAAACCATATTGCTCCTTCACCTACATTAAAAATAAAGGAGCTAGGCAAAGACGATTCTGTGGGCAAAATGATACAAATAAGCCACTGGCAGTTTTTACAACTAGTCATTCTATTTCAATGTGTACTTGAAATATTTTCCCTGCTGTATGAGGGCATGAAACCACAACAAAGGTACTCAATATTTGCTTGTAAAGCATGTGTACACACAAAGAGCCTGAGAATCCCTCCATGTCATCTGAAATCCTGGAACTGTGCTTAATGCAATCTGCATGCTGAAATACCAAAGCATGCTTGGACTGGCTGAGAGTGGCAATTAGGAGTTTCCTCACTTCCTGCTTCATCAAGCATTTTAAAGGAATTTAGTGCTCCACCCCCCCCCCCCCCCCCCCCCCCCCCCCCCCCCCCCAGCAAGATGAAAGTGTGAAATGGTCTCACTTAAAAAAATGCTGACTTGATTCCAGAAGCCATTCACAACATCATCCAATCACCTGGTTTTGAGGGAGGGGAAAAGGCAAAGAATCAGCTTTGGAACATGTAGAAAATTTGTCTACAACCCTTTGATAGGATCATATTCTATGACATTACTCCTATGCTAATACCTTTATTACAGTAAGCAGGGGGGACTCCACCCACAATCTTACTTCAGGCTATAGCACTAACACATAATTCTTTCAAGTGTAACAGTGACTATTTCAAATAAAGAACCAAAAGGTTTTATTTTTCTTATTGTGTTTGGAGGAAAAAAAAGGAGAAAATTGTTGTTCAAAGAACAGCATGAAATTGAATGTTTATTTTATGTTGAAGATTTAATTATTTAGGTAAAGCCGCATTTAATCAAGTTTTCATCTATCATATCACAGTAACCTTGGAATGTTCATACAAAACACGGAAATGTGGTCCATCTACCCCAGTATTTTGTCTCCAGTGGCCAGCATCAGAAGTTTCTGAGGTTAGAATATCTCTGTCCCTGACACAATATCTCCTTCACCCTCTCGCAGCAATTAAGGTTTATTTTACCCTTAATACCCAAAGACAAACACTGAAGTGTAAGATTTTCTGTTAATATAAAAGTTCCCAGGTTTTGAATTGTGGTTCATATCCAAATCAATTTAGTTGTTTAATCCCAAATTGTCTCTGATTTCTAGGAGCCAACAATAGCCCGTGCTAATGAGAGCTAACTCATTAGAAGACAGGGGGAAGTATTTGTTTTCCTGTGTTGAATTTGTCATCTTTGGGGGACATTAAGTGGTGTCCCAATCTTATAATCTTTTTTGGCCCTTTCAGACTTGATTATTTCCCCAATCATTTTGCTGAACTGTCTCAGAGTTTGAACCAAATGACAGGTTTAGCAGCATGGTCAATTATCAGGAGCCTACTTAATTGCAAGAAATACAAAGAAAAACAGGACTAACTTGTTATTTACTGGAGCAGAAGTAGTTGAAAGACAATACAACTAAGATGACACTAAATAGTGAAGGATGAAACATGCAAAAGTGCAGGAAAACCAAGGAAGCACATTGCCAGGAAAGGGGAGAAAACCCTACTTAAGCATGGACTCTTTCCTGCTTCACTTGTGCTGACAGAGGAGATAGGAATGAGAGGAAATTGCAGTGTTATTGGTCAGAGACAACTCAATTGAGTTAGCATGCAGGGCGCCATCAATAACTGGAAGGAAGAAATCAGAAGAGACAAAGCCAGATGATTTGACCCTAGAAGCATGTGTTCTTCTAACAGAGACTGACCCTTACACATTGTACCTTTTCAGCACTCAATTTTGCCCATTTCCCAGCAATCCTAGATTAAATTCTGCTCATCACTGTTCCCATTTCAAGACTTTATATGACAGTTGAAGAGATGGATAACACAGGGTGGTCTAAATATAGTACTATGAATGTTTGTTTTTGGTTTTTTTTTTCACAGAAATCATAGAATGTTAAGGGGTTGGAATGGACTTTAAATATCATCTAATCTCAACACCCCCACCATCTGCAGGGACACCTCCCACTAGACCAGGTTGTTCAAGGCTTTATCCAACCCAGCTTTGAACACTGCTAGCGGTGAGGCATCCCCAACCTCTCTGGGCAACCTGTTGCTGTCTCACTACCCTCAAAGTAAAAACTTTATTTCTAATGGCTAGTATTTTTTTTTCCTCTCTTTCAAATTGTACCTATTACTCCTTGTTGCATCACTACAGTTCCCTGTGAAGGTTCTCTTCCTAGTTTCCTTTCCCTATTTCCTAGTTTCTCTCTCCCAGTTTCCCTGGGAACTAGATGATTTTTTTTTAAAAAAATAGAGAATATCCAAATATAGACCATGTTTTGAATATTAAAATAGGGTTAAAAAGTCATGTGTTGTACTCCTGGACATGTATTTTTTTTTTTTTCAGGATAACACATGATGTAGATAATCGTGTTCTACAGCAAGATTGTATCTGCAGAATTTTATAGAGGTTCATTTTAGGGAGTTGCAAATTTGATCTGGCTTCAGTGTAGGGTGTAAAGGTAAGAAAAATAACAGGACAAGTATACAAAACTTATCACTGGAATAGCACAAGTGCTACAGGAAAGATTTGAAAACATTTTTCCAATGTCGTACCTAAATCTGGGGCAGCACTGGGTGAGCTGGTTTTTTAGCTCACATCACTTCTTAGCTAAAACAGTAAAACATTCCCAAAATTTAAAAAAATACATGTAAAATGGAGGAAAAAAGAACAATGGAACCCTTCCAAGTGCCAAACTACTCTAGTAAATAGACATTGTCATTTATAAATGAATGTGAGTTTTTAATAACGGATTTTAAAAAATGCTCTTAGTCTGACTCCTTTCTTGCGGTTTCTGTCCAGATCAATTTTTACAACTGAAATAGTTCCTGAGCTATAGAGTTCATAGCAAGACCAGTCTCAGATCCTAAACTATGATTGGGTTCTACTACAAAAAAAGTATAGAAGCCTTAGGATTACTGTATTTTCCTTTGTTTGCTTACAGCCCTATACAAAAACAAAACCCAAAAAAGCCCACTGAAGATAAATTCATTACTTGTTGCTTTCCTCCTGCAGAGCATTAATAGGTTTTAGAAATGAAATTCTTTTATTAATTTGATTAATTCAAAGGAAAATCCAAGGTTTCCATGAATAATTCAGATTATCATCATATCTTCAAAGGTCATATGTAAAACATTATTATACATCAAAAGTTCCTCATAGTCTAACCTACATTTAATTTTCAATAATGTTGATTTATTATTTTATAAACCAAAATAATAAATATAATAAATTACCCTTATATTTTCTGATCTCACTCGCTATAAAATAACTGCTGCAGTTTTACATTTTCAGTGTGAAATATTAAATACATAAATCAAAACAAGATTATTTTTCATATGGAGCTAGCTGGAAACTGGTTTCTGAAACTGACAAATTCATTTTAGATAAATGAATGTTTTAGGGAAAAAATCTTTACTGAATCCATGGCAGCTCTAAAAGAAACAAGAATTCTGTGTTTCAATATCCTGCTTTGGTTGGCTTCTCTGTGACGGGTGCTGGATCTTGCAAACACAGTGGCTGGAAGCAGCTCCAAGTTTCTCAGAAGTTCCAAGTTTCGCCTGTTCTCCTTGCCTGTATTCTCACTCCCTTTGCCTGCTCAAAGATCACTCTCTTCATGGTGCACAGCAGCATTGCTGCTAGGCTGACATCCTTCTTAGCTGAAAATTCTGTTAGGAAGTGTTTGTATATAATGTGTGTAGGTATATAACTATTTCTAAAATTAATCGTTCACCAAGAATGACATTAAGAAATTATAAGAACTATTCTGATATGTAAAAGCAGATTTAGCTGGTTTTGCACTGGTTTTGTCTCAACAAGCTTCATTGAGAGCTAGATATAGTGTTTTGCATCCTTGATTAAAAAGAGCAAATCTAATTCTAAGGAATCATTATAACATTTAAATACCACTCAGTTCTTGGTGCACTTAAATACTCAATCACAAGAATCTTTCAAAAGGAGTGATGATACCAGAAAACTAAAGAATTTCAGGGTGCATGAGTAGATAAGAAGGGAAGAAAGCCAGGGTTTTTTTTCAAGGAGAAAAAACAGGGTCTACCTGAGGCTAGACATTAGACTATTCTAGAAAACAGGACCATACCATCAACTACATGCTTGCCCCAGAGCCTTGTTTGAAACCTGGGGCAGATCATCTTTTGGCAGCATTTTTTGGTGTGGAATTCTGCTTGTGGTCTACCTTTTTCCTTTCCTTTCCTTTCCTTTCCTTTCCTTTCCTTTCCTTTCCTTTCCTTTCCTTTCCTTTCCTTTCCTTTCCTTT
>VZUI01003761.1:0-10169 GCA_013401135.1 Cettia cetti
AAGGCTAGGCCGAGCTGCACAGTGCTAGGCCGAGCTGTGCAAGGCTAGGCAGGGCTGCACAGTGCTAGGCCGAGCTGCACAGTGCTAGGCCGAGCTGTGCAAGGCTAGGCCGAGCTGCACAGTGCTAGGCCGAGCTGTGCAAGGCTAGGCAGGGCTGCACAGTGCTAGGCCGAGCTGTGCGGGGCCAGGCCAGGCCTTACCTGCACGCGGGCCTCGGTGAGCTTGGTGCGCTGGGCCAGCTCCTCGCGGGTGTAGATGTCGGGGTAGTGGGTCCTCTCGAAGGCCTTCTCCAGCTCCTCCAGCTGCTCCGCCGTGAACGTGGTGCGGCTGCGGCGCTGCTTCCGCTTCAGCGGCAGGTCCGGCTCCGACTCCACGTCCGAGCCCTCGTCCAGGCGGTTCCCTGGGAGGGGGAGCAACGGGAGATCAGTCCCAGGGGAAAACGTGGGAAGGGTTAAAGAGCCTGGAGAGGTCGGCGAAATAAAGCCTGGGATGGTGGATATTCCGGTCGGGGTTGGAAAGGCCGCGGAGCCGACGCGGTGCCACCCTGCCCTGGGCACGGACACCTGCCGCTGTCCCAGGGCACCTCCAGGGGCAGCCAGAGCTGCTCTGGGAAAGCCATTCCACCCTCCCGGGGAGGAATTCCGTCCCAGAATCCCAGAAGAGGAGTCCCTCAAGCCCGGCTTTCTCCTCAGCCATGGGAATCCTGGAATCCTGGAATCTCATCCCATTCCAGCCCTTCCATGGCAGGGACACCATCCCAGGGTGCTCCAAGCCCTGTCCAGCCCGGCCTTGGGCACTTCCAGGGGTGGGGAATCCCCGGGATCTCCGGGCCCCACCACCCTCACAAGGAAAAGCTCTGCCCGTGGACAGAACCTCCACCGGTTTTTATGCTGTTTGTGGCATTTCCTGCCATCGTTTCCCCCCACATTGCAAAGAAAACCTCGGGAAATCCAAACTTCTGGAGGAAAAGGGGAGCTCAAAGTCCCTGATTGTTACAGAGAAAAGAACTCCCGGCGCTTGGCTTATCGCAAGGAATTTCCATTTCTCGTTGGAAATTCCTGTTCCAGACTTGCCCATTTTGCCCTGGAAAAGGCAGGAACTGAGATGTTCTCAGCAAATGATGACATTTGACTCGTGCTGCCCAATTTTCTCCCATGTTTTTATCCAGTTTTGGGGAGATTTCAGTTTTTAAAACTTAGGGAGGAAAAAGAAAGAACACTTGGGAATTTTTACAGATGGGAAAAACCTTCCCAGCTCTGCTTCCCTGGCTGTTGGGCTGCCCGCAGGAGACAGCTCAGCTCTTCAAATCTTAAATTTCTTACAGAATTCAGACACCATCCAGTCCTTTCCCGATGTTTGATCAGTCACTTATTCCTCCACCTCCACTTTCCCTGGACTTTTCCCTTCTCCCTGCCTTGATTCCAGCACCAGGTGTGGCCTCCTGGGGCTCTCCTGCACCCAGAGGAGCAGAGCTGGAATAAATAAACCCAGCTTTGCCCTGTGCTTTGGGATGGATCTTCCCCATGGATATTCCCCAGCAGCTTTTGGAGGAGCTGGAACTCCAATGTTCTCTCTCCTGGAGCAATCCCAGGTTCTGGAGATGTTCCATGTGGGGGTTTTATGGGGTGCAGACCTTGATTTTGGAGGGTCTCAGCCTCCAAAATGTTCCCCCAGTGCAGGGCAGCAGAGAAGGGACAAGGGGACACGAGAAACCTTTGAGCTGGGGACAGCTCCGGCCCTGCCACCTTTTCCCTCTTTCCCAAGAAAACAGGGGATTCACTGGATTAACTGATTTTTTCCACAGGAACCACCCAGCCTCGCTGAGAGCCAGAACCAAACCGTGCTCACAGCAAAGCCCTTTTTCTTTCGGGTGAACCTTTGCTAATTTAGGATTAAAGCAGGGTTTACGTAAGCTCAGCTTGACCATGAAGTTCCCTCAATCTCTTAACCGTGTTTTCCAGCCTATTTTTTTCCCCCTTTTTTTGTTCAGCTCCTATATTATCATCACCCAAAAATCTGCTTTTCTTCTTGGCAGCGCTGGGGGCTGCAGCTGTGGCTCCCGACAGCTGCTGGGGAGTTTGGGGGGTGGGAGGCCCAGATCCCCCCCGGAGCCGCCTCGTTTGTGCCCGAGATCACCACAAAAAAGCCTCTGCATTCCAAACAAAATTCCTTTCATGTCCCGGGGCTTGTGGGGAGGGCTCGGTGTGGGACCTTGGAGAAGGTGCCAGAGCTCTGCTCCAGGGGGGTGTTTTGGGGGGAAAAAACATCCCTTGGAGAGGTTTTCCCTCCTTCGGGCTCTGGCATCCCGTTAAATGCCTTAAACATGTTCAGCTTTTAGATCCAAACCCTTGGATTTGTGAATTTCTCCTGCAAAATCAGTGAGAAATTTCCTGATGGCTTCAGAGGGGCAGCACCTGCCCCACATTTTAAAGATCCTAAAAGAAATTCCTGAAAAATCTCAAAGTCCTCCCACACGTAGCCAGAATTTGTTTCTAAGCGAGATTTTTGGGATTTGTCCACTTCCAGGGAAGGTCTGGGGTCTCCAGGAGGAGGAACATCTGTGCCTGAGATCAGCAGGGCTGCACATCTGGGCCCCAGATGATGCAGGGCAGGTAGGAGCCCGCACATCTGGGCCTCGGAGCAGCAAAGGCACATCTGGAAGGCTCCAGAGAATTCCCTGAAGCTCCTCGCGGGAGCTGCTCCATCATTCACGGGCTCGGCCTCTCCTCCCGTCCCGCTCCCGCATCCCGGGCTCCACCCGGGAAAGGATCTGTGCCAAATTTCACCTCCCTCACCTCACCTGGGAAGGAAAAACCTCCCCAGACTTCCTTCCCCAGCTCCTGTAAATCATCCCTGATTTATCCATGAAGTTTTGGGAGAGCACGAGGGCTTCTCCCCCCTCTGTCCCTGCCGCGGTGCCGATTCCAGGCTGAGAAGGGTCGGGATAATCAGCACCGATATCGGGATAAACCTCTCTATTCCCAAGCTTCCCGACGGCTCCAGCCGGGCGTTATCCCCATTTTCCAGCCGTGCCGGGGTCACCCCGCCCACCCCTGGTGACCCTGGGGGACAGCAAGGGCTGGGAACGAACTCCCGGTGCCAAGAGCCCGGCTCCAAGAGCCCGAGCTCAAAGCTGGAAGCGAGGGAGCAGGAAAACTCCCAGGGAATGCCTGGGAGCAGCTGCTCCCAGCCGCAGCAGCTGCTGCTGTCAGCCAGGGATGAGGGCAAGGACTGGGAATGTTTTCCAGCTGGGATGGGCTCTCCCACACATCCAGCACAGCTCCCTCACCTGCCGCTCCTGTTCCCAGCTGGGACATCCCGGACAATCCATTCCCACATCCTTCCCCAAAGCTCCCCTGCCCTCGGTTTCCCGAAGATTTTGGGGAATCCCAAGCTGGGGATTCATCCCAAACTCAAACCCTTCGTTTTTCCCAACCCATCCCCATCGTGTGAGCAACGGCTGCCAGCAGTAGGAGCACCCAAATTTCCAGGGATTTTTGCCACAGGAATGACCTGGTGGTGTTTCACCCTGGCTTAGCCTGCAGAGGGGAAGGTGCAGAAACTTCCAGAAGCTCCTTCCTGGGTGGGAAGGATGAAGGATGGGAAGCAGAGGGCAGGCAGCACCCCTGGGATCTCATCCCAGGAAAGATTGATGGGAAAAGCAGAGCCGGGAGTGAGCGGAGGGGAAAACTCCCAGCAGGAAAAGGCAGAGAGCAGGGAAAACCAAAGAGAAAAGGGAAATCAAGGGAAAAAAGGGAAAACCCAAGAGAAAAGGGAAATATGAAAAGAAAAGGGAAAACCAGAGAGAGCAAGGAAAACCAGAGAGAAAAGGGAAATACAGAGAGAAAAGGGAAAACCAGAGAGAAAAAGGAAATCAAGAGAAAAAAGGGAAAACGCAAGAGAAAAGGGAAATATGAAAAGAAAAGGGAAAACCAGAGAGAAAAGGGAAAACCAGAGGGAAAAGGGAAAACCAGGGAGAAAAGGGAAATCCAAGGAGAAAAGGGAAATCCAAGGAGAAAAAGGAATACCAGAGAGAAAAGGGAAAACCCAAGAGAAAAGGGAAATATGAAAAGAAAAGGGAAAACCAGAGAGAAAAGGGAAAACCTGGAGTGGAGGTTTGTGTGTGGGTCACAGGGCTCGCGCTCGTCCCACTGTATTTGGGATTTTTAGGAGCAATTCCATTGTTTTTCCATCTCTTTTTCAGAGGATCTGCTCTGCAGCTCAGAATGAAAAGCTCAAACTGCCCAAATCTCTTTGCTTTTAGAAAGAAATCATAATTTCAGGGATAAAAAAGGCAAGGGCTTCATCCTGGGAGTGGCAGCAAGGATGCAGCGTGGAAGCTTCTCCTGCTGCTCCCAGGGAGACATTCCAAAGTCTGGGCAATTTTTGGGAGCCAAGGGGAGCAGAGACACCATGGAGGGACCTGCTGAGGGTTTGTGTGGAGCTGAGTCCTGCACCTTCAGGAAGAGCTGGGAATCTTTGGGATTCAGGGACAGAGGAATCCCTGGATCCACAATCCCAAGCTGTGGGGCAGGAAAGGAGAATCTTTGGGATTCAGGGACGGAGGAATCCCTGGATGCAGCACCCCAGGCTGTGGGGCAGGAAAGGAGAATCTTTGGGATTCAGGGACAGAGGAACCCCTGGATGCAGCACCCCAGGCTGTGGGGCAGGAAAGGAGAATCTTTGGGATTCAGGGACAGAGGAACCCCTGGATGCAGCACCCCAGGCTGTGGGGCAGGAAAGGAGAATCTTTGGGATTCAGGGACAGAGGAACCCCTGGATGCAGCACCCCAGGCTGTGGGGCAGGCAGGGTGGGATTGCACAGCCCGAGTGCCGTTCCTGCTGCCCCAGGAGGACACGGGGTGCACCGGGATCCCCGGGACACTGGGAATTGTCCTCTCCTGCCACCCCAGCTCCAGACACCGGAGCTCTCCCGACCTTCCCAGCTCCACCTTTCCTGGAGGGCTCCTGGAGCCCCACCCAGGTGCAAGCGAGGCCTCGAGGAGCCCCAAAAGGAGGCTCAGGATTGTCCTGTAACGATTTTGCTGCCCCCTCGTCCCTCTCTCCGTGGAATTCCCAAATTCCCAGGGAAGCAGAGGCGCAGAGCAAGCCCTGCTCACCCCCACAGCCATGGGAGGGGGCACAAACCCACCCAGGAACATTCCCAGACCCCAAACTCCCAAAAACCCCCTCGGCACACACGACAAAACCTCGGCATTCCCTTCCCTCCCTTTCCCAACTCTTTCCCGGGGTTCTTTCCAAGTAGCCCAAGCTAACAGAGCCTGTGGTGTGGAGCAGAGCTGGAAAATCAATCCTGGAATTCTGAGGTGGGATTAAATGAAGGAATTCTGAGCAGCAGGGGGTGGGGGATGCCATGGAAGAGGAACCAGGAAAATGGGAAAAGCCTTTCCAGCTCAGCTGGGGACTGCAGCGCTGGACACTTCCTGCCATTCCCAGAGAAAACCGGGGATTTGCCTCAATTTTTCCCAAATTTTCCATATTTTTCTCTATTTTTCAATTTTTCCCCATTTTTCCAGACTTTTAAAATGTTTTTCTTTATTTTCTCTATTTTTATCTATTTTCTCTATTCGCTCTATTTTTCCATATTTTTCTCTATTTTTCCATATTTTTATGGCTTTTCTCCATTTTATGTATTTTTCCAAATTTGTCTCTGCTTTTCTGTATCTTTTCCTATTTTTTCCCTATTTTCCCATATTTTTCCCATGTTTCCTCCATATTTTTCTCCATTTCTCCATTTCTCTCAATTGCCATTTTTCCATATTTCTCATGTTACCATATTTTCCCCTATTTTTTCTTATTTTCCCATATTTTCTCTATTTTTTCCATATTTTCCTCTATTTTCTCTATTTTTCTATATTTTCCCATATTTTTCATCTATTTTTTTCCATATTTTGCAGTATTTTTCTCTATTTTTCTCTATTTTCTCTATTTTCCCTCTGGTTTTCCATATTTTCCCATATTTTTCCACTATATTTTCCTCTATTTCTCTAATTTTCTCCCTATTTTTCTCTATTTTCCCTCCATTTTTCCATATTTTTTCCCTATTTCTCTCAATTTTCATCACCCCAAACCTTCACCTCCCTGCCAGAATTCCCATCTCAGGGATCGGGGATTTTAGGAAAACCCTTTCCCAGGCACAGCTGGGATCCCAAAATTCCTTTCCCAACCCACTCCCTCTCCCCTGGCCATGAAATGCAAACAAAAACTCCAGAGAGAATTTTCCTTTGGTTCAATTTGGGATCCACGGGGATCCAAAATTCCCTTTTCTTTTGAAATTCCCTCCTTTTGAGCCCTCACCCCTCTGAGCCCGGCCCTCTCCAGCCCCTGAGGCGCAGCCACCAGCGGATTTTGGGCAGGAAAAGCTGGGCAGGCCCCGTTTTCCCTGGAAAATCCGTCCCCAGAAAGCTCCGGGAAAACTCCGGGAACTGCCCCAAAGTCATCCCCTGTTACAGGTGGAGGGATCAGATCCCAGATCGGATCCCAGAGCTCCCTGTGGGAATATCGGGATCTTTGGGGCTGATCAGATCCCAGATCCCAGATCCAATCCCAGAGCTCCCTGTGGGAATAACAGGATCCACGGGCTGATCTGATCCCAGATCTGATCCCAGATCTGATCCCAGATCCAATCCCAGAGCTCCCTGTGGGAATAACAGGATCCATGGGCTGATCTGATCCCAGATTGGATCCCAGATCTGATCCCAGATTCAATCCCAGAGCTCCCTGTGGGAATAACAGGATCCATGGGCTGATCTGATCCCAGATCTGATCCCAGATTCAATCCAAGAGGTTCCCTGTGGGAACAGCGGGATCCATGGGCTGACCTGATCCCAGATCACATCCCTGTGGGAATAGCAGGATCCATGGGCTGATCTGATCCCAGAGGTTCCCTGTGGGAACAGCGGGATCCATGGGGCTGTTCCCGAGGATCTGCCCCGTCCCACCCCCGCCACAGCCCCGAGCTCTCCCCTGGGTGCCGAGGCGATCGGACCCGGCCCGGCCGGGCAGAGCGGGCAGGGAGGGAGGGCAGGCGGGGAGCCGGGTCCCCGCAGCCTTTGTGCATTCCCGGAGCACAAACAGATGGAATATCCATCAACTCCAGCCCCTCTTTTCTTCGCTTTCAACTTTTTTTTTTTTTTTTTTTTTTTTCTCCTGGTCCTCGCCTCCCTGCCCCCTCCGCCCCTCGCCCTCTCTCTCGGGGCTTTTGTTCGGCCTTTTCAGGCGGCCCGAGGTGATGGGGCCGGCCCCGAGCCCCGGCACATCTGTGGAGTCCATAAAAACCCCTCTGGCACTTCAATATTCATGGCCTCGTGCCTGTGGCAGGCGCGGGATCCAGCCCGGGACAGAGGCAGGGAGGGAAGGAGGGAAGGAAGGAGGGTGATGCCTCAGGATTTTGCTTTTATATTTTTCAGATGCTGCACTGCTTTAGTGTAGAACTCTGAAACTCCGTGGCCTGTCAGCTGCTGCTCCCCTGTTCCACTCAGACAAAGCAATTCCTCCCTAGGCATGAAACTCAGGGACACCTGACAGTCTCAGCCCTGAAAACTGTAAACAAAATGAGTTGAGGGGCAGCAAACTGGGGGTAAATGACTTCATTACCTGAAGCTCTAATTGGAGGATTAACCCCTGACATGCAAATGGCCCGAATTTATAATTGTCTGAAAAACTGGTGGCCATTGTCCACCTTGGGTGTAGCTCCTGACTGCCCGAGGTGTGTCTGAGGAAGGCTTTAATAAATACCCACTTTATTCCCTAAACCTTGTCCAGCCTCTGTCCCGGGCACCAGGGGAAGGATCCAGGAGCTCCCGGCTCTCCCAGGCAAAGAGGGGCAGCCCCAAACTGGGAGGGGAAGGGGAAGCTCTGTTTGCTTTCCCTGGGCTTTCCCCTTTTTTTGTTTTTGTTTTTGTTTTGCTTCCTTCCCTTTCCAGCTCCAGCCCTGCTGGGGAATCCACAAGGATTCCTGGTGGAGCAGCACAAACGCTTCCCACAGGGCTGGGAGGGACCCAGGAGCCCTCTGGCATCAGGGGTGGGAGATCCGACCCTGGAGAGCCCCTGCATTTACAGGGATCTGATCCTGGATAACCCCTGCATTTACAGGGATCTGATTCCAGATTACCCCTGCATTTACAGGGATCTGGTCCCAGATAATCCCTGCATGCCCTGGCTTGGTCCCAGCTCAGCTTCCTGAAGTGCTGCCACCCCTCCTGCCCCAGGCCTGGCCCCCAGGCTGTGCCTGCACATCCCAATCCCAATCCAATCCCAATCCAATCCCAATCCCAATCCCATCCCAATCCCAATCCCAATCCCAATCCCAATCCCATCCCAATCCCATCCCAATCCCACTCCCACCCTCCAGCCCCATCCTGCCCCCAGGCTGTGCCGGCCCATCCCAGCCCGGGCTGACCCCACAGCTCCATCCCTGCCCTTTCCCAGCCCCTTTATTCCCATCCCAAATCCCAACCCCTCAGTCCTGCCCTGCCCCGCCCAGCCCTGCCAGGGAGCAGAACCGACCCCACAGAAATGGGAACTGGCCCCAAAATAACCCCGCAGGAGGAGGAGCTCTGCCCTCCAGGCCCCAAGATTCCCAAAGATTCCAGCCCCGGAGAGAGGGAGATCCTGGGGCTGCCACGGAGAGATCCCAGTGCCAGGGACAGATCCCAGTGCCAGGAACAGATCCAAGGGACAGATCCCAGTGCCAGGGGGAGATCCCAGTGCCAGGGACAGATCCAAGGGACAGATCCCAGTGCCAGGGGGAGATCCCAGTGCCAGGGACAGATCCCAGTGCCAGGGGGAGATCCAAGGGACAGGGAGAGATCCCAGTGCCAGATCCCAGTTCCAAGGAGAGATCCCTGATCCAGGGCAGATCCCAGTGCCCCGAGCCACCTCTTCCCTCCCCTCACTTCCCTCAATCAGGGATGCAGCAAAACTCACGGAGGATTTTGGGAATATCTGACTTTGTATCCCCCCCCCCCGCTCGCTGTGTCCCTGTGGGGATTGATTTGGGCATTACTGCCAGCCTATTTACATCTTTATATATATTTATATACATAAATACATATAAATTTATTTATATGTGTGTGTACATATATATATATAATTATATATATATACACACATACACACGCACATGTATCTATGTATATATGTATCTATACACATATATATTTTATATACTTACATATTTTTAATATTTACCAAAAGATTATATTTTGTAATGTATAAAAATATAAAAATATATACTTAATATTTTAATATATATTTTTAAAATTTTGTATTTATATGTATTTTTATGTATTTTTAAGTATTTTTATGTGGCTGCTCGCACCCTCCTGCCCCACTGCCCGCTCCGCTTTCCCCCCGCCTTTCTGCCGCCTCCTCTCTCTTTCCCCCACATTTTCCCCCCTCCCCTGCCCTCTTTCCCCCCCTAAAAAACAAAAAAACCCTCTCCCAGCTTTCCATTCATGTCAGGAACCCCCCGGGACGCGTCTGGGAGAAAACCCCGTCCCTGGGGGTGCAGCGGGAGCGGGGCTGTGACACCCCCGGGGCCGAAGAAAGGGAAGAAAGGGAAGCGCGGGCAGGAGAGAATGCGAGTGACAGAAAGAAGGATTGAAAGAAGCAGCGCGAAGAAAAGGAGACATCCCTGCGGCCGCGCTCCTTTATCAGCGCTGTCATCTGCAGCAGCGCCCTGCCCGCTTTGTCTCACCTTGGGCGGAACAAAAAAAAAAAAAAAAATTGTGGTTTTTTGGGGTTTTTTTTGTGTGTGTGCGGATTCCTTTAGAGCTGCACCTTAGGGGGTCGCGGGAGGCTGAATGCGCAGCTGACAGCCCCGAGCGGCCCCGGGGGATGTCAATGAGCGCCGAGACTCGGCTCCGCGGCACGGCTCATGGGGAAGGTGCGGGATGAATATTAAAACCCCCGGGAGGGAGCCCGGGATGCCGCGGGGGGAGCGGCGGGGGCTGCGAGCCGGGGATGCGGCGGGGACACAGGGACAGAGGGACAGAGGGACACAGGGACACAGGGGCACAGGGACAGAGGGACAGAGGGACAGAGGGACACAGGGACACAGGGACACAGGGACAGAGGGACACAGGGACACAGGGACAGAGGGACAGAGGGACACAGGGACACAGGGACACAGGGACAGAGGGACA
>VZUI01003763.1:0-13969 GCA_013401135.1 Cettia cetti
AGCCAATATTCCCGTGGGGGGGGAATGAGCAAGGAAAGAGATAAGGAACACTACTCCACCAGGTTTTAACAGCTGGGTCATTATCAGAAAGCATCCACGCCCCTCCCCCCGTAGTTACAAGAGACAAAAAAAACCCAACAACCTACATTTCCCAAACTGCTTTCAACAGATGAAATAGAATACACATTTTTTTGGTTCCATAACCCAAGACAGGCCTACAAAAATTAATAGAGAAGAATTCTGAAAATCCTTTCTGTCCGTTCTGCCCTCAGATCCAGGGTAAACTATCAGCCATTGTCCGTATGGCTGCAGTACTGAAGGGGAAAGAAATGATAGCACTGCCCAGGGAAACAGCTTTGAGCCTGCTTGGCATCCATGAGGGCTTCAGGCTCCAGACCTTCTGCTGTTTTCTATCAGGAACATTACTCATATCCTGCATGCTTCTTCTTCCACCTTGGATTTTATGTTCTTCAGGTGCCAGTACTGCTATCCTAAACCCAGCTTCCCCAATCATTTAGACATCCTTCCCCTGAACTGCAGCAATTGCGTAGTCCTTGGCTTCACTAGGTTTTGTGCAAACATATGCTAATTAATTATAACTAATTACACATACTCAGGGTTTTTAATCTTTTTTTTCCACACCTCAGATTCTCCAGATTCCTAATTTCTTGTTTGTTTTTCAAACCTATTTTCTAGTTAGGGAGGAGAAGGACTGAGGAGAGGGGTACTCTGGTATAACACACCATTTTGGAGTAACAGAAAGTTCATTTCACTTACAACTCAAAATTTTCAACATTCAAAACAGGACTGGGCTGAATAATTTACTTGGCTTCTCCCTGCTGTCAACATCTTATATCAACTAACAGGGTCAGCTCTGTGTCTGCAGAAGTCTGGCTAACACCTCCATTCCCTGCAGGATTGCAGGGTCCATTTCACAAGCCATAGGGCCAGCTTATCTGTTGGACCCTGCTGCTTGCAGATACCCCTGAAAAACATCTCACATGACACTCTCAGATCCAACATCAGCAGAATCCAGATCTGAACACTAGGATTTTGCATGTTCAGGCTCAAGAGACAAAAGCAAAAAGATTGGCACTGACTCATCCTGGCATGTAAAAATAAAAAGACTTTCTCCTTAATCAAGTGTGAAAGCTAATTCAGAGAAAGTGTGTGACAGTAATGAAGTGGGAGAAATAGTTTCTAATTAGAATGTCAGCAAGATAACGAAAACCAAATCCTAAACTCCCCACCATTAAAGTTTCCCCACTGAGCCCTCCTGCCATTGTTCCTCTCTCTTTCTGATTGCTTTTTAATAACAGCTTCTGTGTGGTCTTTGTAAATAATCCTCTCATTACAGGTTTGCTTGAAACATGCAATCAATTTATTAAGATATTTTCCAGGAGAAATTAGCAGGTACAATAAAGCATAATTATTCTGGCACTCATTCATTTTTTAAAACCATAGCTTGACCAGGTGCCACTGTTGCTTCTGCCAACCTCAACAATCAATTTGATGGCAGCAGAAGCACCACCATATGCAGATTAATCCAGGCTGGGCAGGTAGCAGCATTTTCAGGGAGACTGAAAAACTAGAAATCATCTGCATTTTTCTTCATAAGTAGTAGTCTTTGAAACAACAAGAGGAATTGGGTCTGTGATTAGGTAGTTTTTCTACTATTGTTATATATGCTTAAGTGTCTATATGTGTTTTTTGATCCCTGAAGAGAATATTGATTCTTTATAGAACTCAAAAAATTAAAGACTGAGAGAGAAGACAAAAAATGTTATTAATATTTCTTTAGGTCAACATGTAATAAATGATGCAATAAATGGTGGAGATCTTCCAAAAGAAAGACCACAAAAGAAGGGAGATTGAGTTCAACTGTGGCATGAGAGACTCGAGATAAAAGAGGCATTTTGAGCATTTCCAGTAATATTTTAGGCACATTTTTCAAGATAAGCTATGTGGGGGGAATTGCTAAAGTCCAGTTGTTCTTCATTGGTAACCGAGAAATGAGCTTGGTATATGTGGGCTACTTCCTGGTCAACAGATGTATTCATAGGAATGGCCAAGTATGACTGGGAGTAAATGGCTATCTGACAGAAAAAAAAATAAATATAATCTATATATATATAGGAGAGCCCAGATATTCCCCCAGGATGGAAAGTCCTTTCATGGCAGGACAAAGGCAAGCAAGAGAAATGGTTCTGGGTATTTGGAAGAGGAAGGCTTCTTTTTGAAAAGAAGAACAGGGCATTTTCAGTAAAGGGGTTGATGCCAAGGCTGAGAGCTTTGTTGTAGCTTTTTAATGAAGAAGAAAACGATATCTGTTGTCAGAGGTATCCCTGCAACATCCCTTATTATCAGAAAAATTGCATTTATTACTTTAGAAAATTTAGAAAACAGGATTTTTCTTTTCTCTCTCCTTTCCCCACCCCACGCCCCAATTTCTATGGGTTTAAAACCAAACCCTGAGACTGTGGAATGCAAACAGAAAAAAAAGTCTTGGCTTTTTTTCCTTGGTAAATTCGATGTTTTGGTTTCCAGGTCAAGATTAATTACTTCAGCCGGGCAAAAACTGTAACCTTGCCAAGTTTATGGATAGTGTACCACTTCACTATTGCAGTGAAAAGAGAGAGGAATGTGAAGTCAGCTGGTCACTACTGATGTTACATTGCTCAGAAGACAAAAAAGACAACGCAGCTAGCTTTGTCTGAATTGTTGACGATGTAATGTTTCCAGCGAGCTAATCAGAAATGACTCAGAAGACATACTGAGAGCACATAATGGAAAGTACCATGGTTCATTTCTGCAATGTTGCTTCTCACAATCAATCAGGTTTTAAAATGAGGTAGAAATTAATAGCCTCAGAAATAATGTGACTGTGAGTATAAGCTCGGTGAAGTCAGCTGAAAAATGCTGTTTCTACTGTTGCTTACTTTTCTCTCAAAGGTCTTCCTTATTTAAGTAGAAAGATTATCCTCTAACTTCTGTTGTTGTGAGTCACCTTGGCAACCCAAAACACATCATATTTCTGGTGAATACTGGTCAGAAGATGTGCTTCAGTAGAATAATTTTTGAATTAAAGTATATGGAAATCTGTTGAGTGTTTGCATCAGTTATTTTGATCTTTTCTGAGAAGCTGTGCTCAAACTGAGTAGCTGCCTACCAAACGCTGGGGCTGTGCCTTATCTGTAGCATAAATGAGATGGTGGATTGCATGAGAACTGCCTGCAGGGCCCTATGCAGGGAAGGCTACTGGTCCTGAGGAGTGGTTATTTCACATGGCTGACTCGAGTAGGAGATGCTTCAGATATGTTACCGAGGAGGCTAAAGTCCCACAAATATTTGTACAGAGTGCATGCACAGAATATTATACAAATGCATATTGAAGACCAAAATGGGATGAATTAATTATTACTGTTACAAGTACTACCTCCCTAGGGAGATTTAAAGCAGAAACTTAGAGAAGAAGCTGTTTAAATTTTAGCTTCTTGAGCTATCTAGTTCTGTTAATAGAAACTGTCAGCAGCAAATGCTAACGTCACACCAAGTAACCACACACCATCATATTGCACCCTTGCTGTTAGTACAGGCAGTTCACTGCATCATTTTTGTACATGGAAGGCCCAATTTTTTCTAAGATTTCATGTCATTAAGGTCCAAAATGTGAAATTCAGATATTTAAAAAGTGTAAGTGGGTTTAAGGAAAACACAGGCTAAATGAAAGCTACATCAAAGTCTTAGGTTTCATTAGCAGGGAAAGAAAAAAAAGCTATTTTTACCTGCAAATTTATTCTACATTTTTCTTGTTTAAAGCCAGACTAGGTCTTCTGCTAAGATTTAATCTTGTCTTACTGTTCCTCTCATTAATACCCCTCTGTGCTTTTAGTTCTAAATTAGGATTCACTCTGTTCAAAGGTTATTCTCATCTTCCTTGTACCTCTGTAGAGTGAACACAATTTCACTGCAGAGGGAGTTGCATTTAAGCAGCTGATTCCCAAAGAGATCCATCAGGTTTCATTCTGAAAGAAGAAATTCCACAACTATGCTTGCACTCATTCTTTTTTGTTTAATATTCCTTTTACCTGACTTTCCCCTCAATACAGCTAGTCTCAGCTCTTCAATCCATCTGCCTGTTGATTTATCTCATCCATCTGTCCTTCCACTGCATCCATGTAATATATCTGTGTATTAGTCACACACATAGGGACATCAGTCAAATTCTCCCCATCAGTGTTTCTATCAGTCAGCTTTTTCTGTATGTTTTATCTAGTTAATATACTGGCGTTCATGCATGGTGAACTATTTTACCTTTACACACTACACACCACTGTACTTTTTTCCCCATGATTAACAGCAGTAGATATTAAAATATTCAGGGAGCTAAAGTCAGAAAATAAGACAAAAGGAAGGATTTTTTTTAATGTCTGAAAAGAGAAATCCTTAGAGCAATGAGAACTAAACAAAAATGCATCTGCAAACTGCTCACAATGCAACGTGAGTCTTCTCTTCCCATTTTCCTACTGTAATTTTCTGGACTTTGACTATGAACATGCCACTTTACAGCAGAAAAAAACAAAAGCAGAAGTTACACAAACATAGAAAATAGCATGTCCTTTTCTCCTATCCAGCAGTGGACTATAACAGTGTAGGACTACAATAGATGAAAATTTTGTTGATGGGAGAAAATCAAAAAAGAGAACTGGAAGCTGTGTGCCTGAGAATGGGGGAGAACATAAGCGAACACAGTAGTGCCAAGCTGGGCTACATAGTTTTTATTTTACATTTTACAAGATCTCACACAAAGATATGGCTATACCAGTGACCTCCTGTGCAGCCTTGCAAAACTGTCCCCTTTTTATTCCATGCTGAGCTTGAGACAAAATATATAGTTTGAAAAAAACTGAAGAAAACATCAATTTAGAGAGAAGAAATTATGACAAGATGGGAAGGTGAAAAGGATTCGATCATAGCCTGATCCATTCAGAACAGCAATATAAAAGATGGAAAGGAAGAACTAATTCACTGTATCAGATGAAGGGATAAGAAATAGTTGAAAACTGTAGAAGGGAAAAATTCATGTTGATAGCAGCAAAAGATTCACAAATTAAATTCTTGTGGTAGAATCACTAGAATTAGATGGAGTGTTAAGGGAGAGGAAGAATTGACCTATTTAGTGAAAGAAATTGGACAATAATGAGAAGCACGCACAGGAAGAGGGCTGAGTATTCTAGGTACACTGATTGAAGTGCTTTCTAGCTCTCAGTGCTCCAGGTTTTTGTGCTTTGGGATGTTTGGGTCCTATTGGGACACAAAAGGACCGCTGTGATGCAGTGCCGTCACGAGGGAGACGCAGTGATCACCACGGAGTTGAAGCAGGAAAGGAGGAAGTTTAATTTTTCTTACAGCTTACATAGATTTCTGGAGAAGACACCACATTGGAAGACTGAGGTTCAACCTCTTTAGTTCCACTGGTCTTAGAAAATGTCCATCAATTGTCCTTTCTACAGAAAGGAATGTAAACAAGATAAGGAATTCTGTATACATTGCTTTGTTTACATGAAAATTCTGACTCCAAGAACTAGAAGGCTGGAAAACAAGACAACAGACTGCTCTGTTGTACCACCTACTTCCTGACTGTATATTTGGGTGTGGTTCAGTGGCAGAAACTGTTTTACATGCACACCTCTTATCCTCAGGCACAGGGACACAGAGCACTCTGGCAGATTCAGGCCTGGCCCTGCTGGGGGAGAAGTTGCTGTCCTATGACACAGCAAGGTCCAGCTGATAAACTTGGTAAGGAAACCATCCCACTTGATTCAGGCATCAGCACCATTGGTATTTATTGATGTCATGGTTGCACTGAGGTCCTGTGCAATCACAGGAGAGAAAGGCTCCCCTAGAGCACAGCTCAACTCCCCCAATAGCAGATGCCAGAAACAGGCTGGATGGATTCCTATTCTTTCTGGTTTTTGATTGAAGGAGCACCTGGGAAAGGGGCTCAGATTTGACATGTCCATCATATATATTTAGGTCCAGTGAGATCAATGACATCAGAGAGCCGCTGCAGACCATCCAGGTGGACAAGTGCAGCAGACCTTCTTTGTGATTTCAGGGTCATGAGAGCCTCCTCCTTGGCTCTGAGTCAGGCTGCTTGGCCTCCTCTCTGAACATTAGGAGGACTAGTCTGCACAAAGGTAGAACTGTGCCCTGAGACAGTTGCAATCTAGGATAAGAAGTTCCAAAAGAAAAATGGAAAGTACTGAAGGGAAGACATAGATGTGAATGTAGTCACACGAAGAAGAGCTAAACAAAATTAATTATCGCTTACTTTCTTCAAGATTCAGTTTGAAAAATATTGCTGAGTGTGAAGAAGGCTATATGACTCTCCTAGCTTTTTTCGTTCCTTCTTCACCATCTTGCCATCTCTGCAGCCCAAGTGGAGGAATGGCAAGGATCCATCTTTTCCCATTTAAAATTAGAAGGTGGTGTCATATTATGAATAGGAAATGTGCTCAGGGTTATTGGGCTGCTCTGATTTACCAGCAAAGGAATTTTGTTTGATATTTTTTCTAAAGCATTTCTTTTGTTCTTTGTTTTATTTTTATTTTCTTTCCCTGTAAGGCTTCGGGTGCATTTGGACATTTGATTATGTATGAAGCCATATATAATAGTTAATTAGCATTCAGGAGGAATACTTCAGTCTATGCATATTATTTGCACAGGTTTAGTATTCCTGATAAGACTTCTCAAATCAGACAAGCTGAATTTGACTTAATTAGACCAATGAATACTCAAGAAGAAGGTAAAAGGGAGCTTGCCCAAGCTTTTGTACCATGGAAATGAGGAGAAGGAGCGTGAGGGCTAAGTGTGCAGGCAGGAAAATCACTCCCAGCCATAAAGTAAAGAAGACAAGAAGAGAAAGATGTCATGAAATGCTTACAGCTATTCCTGAGCTTTCACTGTAGCAAAGAATAGGGAATGACAAATCTTTTTAGTCATCTTCACCTAAGGAAAAGCCTAGGAGTTTTACTGGGTTATTTCTGGAATGAGAATTAAAGATGTAAGTGGACAAAAACACTTTAATTGCTAGTACCTCCAGGCACCTGTATGCCTGAAAAATCTGCAGTGTCATTGCAGCCAGCCCTTTGAATGTTTTTTTTCCCTTTTCTTAAAATTAAGGCAAACAAAACCAGTGTAAATAGGACCGTGTTTCATTGTGACATGTTGTTTCATCAGCGTCAAAATGTTCCTGGAGTATATGTCAATTTTGATGAAATTTTCATTGAAAAGGGGCTGAAACAAATCACTTCAGCTGTCTTGTTTTATTTCTGTTATGTCAAAACATTTTGTTTTGCAAAGGTAAAACATATAATTTTCACTACACCATTTTGACTAATTGTTTTTTGGTATACACATATTAATTTTTTATATTGGATTAACATGAGATTTTAAATAGTATAATGTACTGAAGATTGAAGATTATGTTACAGTGTTTTCAAACTAACAGAATAAAATATTTTGATGTAATTCAATGAAATACTTTATTATCAGCTCATCTAAATAATTTTACAATACCAGAACAATTTGGTAGTTCCAAAAGCACTATAAATTGGTGCAGCTTTCAGAAGTATGGCTATAATACAGTTTTATTTGAAACCAAGAGAAAGTGAATTTTTTAAAAGCTGCCTCCTGCCACTAGAAATCAGATGTATCAAGCACAAAAGAATTCATCCTTTGAGACATGCTCCCACCGTTAGCGTTGGCAGCACCATGCTGCCATTTAGCGTTGGGGTAATTAAGTAGGGAATATGCGATGCAGAAGATATTAAATTCAGAAATCAGTAGTGGAGTGGATACATGTTTCTGGTTGCACATCTGGTCATCAGTCATTAGGATAGGACAAGTCTGCTGCCCTCTACCCAGGTAAACGCCAGCTAAGGAAAATGGTTGTTAAGGATCCCCTGTAATGGGTTGGCTAGCCCATACTGTTTGATATGTTCTGCTTCCAGTTGTATCAGACACCTGTGCAAACAAGATTTGGAGCTAAAATAGTTACAAATACTGATATAGCCAAAACCAGAAATATACACAGGGGACTGATGACTGAAGGATACAGAGAAAAAAAAGGAGAAAGTGGTCATGTTGCTGTTGAGTTTTTTCCACTGGCTTTTCTCTTTTTCTGTTTGCTTTAAAGATATACTTTATTAGTATAAAATAATGATCTTTAAATAATAATGCTAACTGAACACTAAAGCTAAAGCCTAATGCCTTTAATCACAAAAAATACCTCTTGATAGTTCTTGTACTGTTATGTTTATTGCAGATCCACAGGTAGATTTGGAGATACACAAAGAGATTTTAAAGGCAGAGAGGCACAGTCCTGAAAAACATGGACTATGGAAGCCTGTCTGAGAGAGTCACTGTGTGGTCACCCTGTCTCCAAAGCTCTGTGTGAGCATTCACTTGTCAAAGCAAAATATAGAAAATACATCTTCAATTTCTGTGTTAATGCTCAGAAAAGTTACAAAAGCCTCCAAAATGTGAAATACAGACATTTCTCAATAAATTGGCAGACGCTCAACAAAACCCAGAAATAGTCTTAACAACAATGCTTACTTTTTGAGGTCAACGTTTTCCTCAGATATTTTATCAAGATTGCACATTTAGGAAATATATGATCATAAATAAACCATTGTGGTAATATGGTAATAGCATAAAGGTAATTCTTGACCTCCAAAGACAGTCTTGTGTCTAGAAACCTGAGAATGGTGATATTTTCTTTTGAGATATTTTTCTGGATAACAGTCAGCAGATGCTAATCTTGTGCATATGTGTGCAAAATCCTTTCTTCAAATTTACAAAGCTTTTTGCCTTATTGAGTGAAATAACACAGTGGAACTGCAAGTTGCATAATAAGCAGATTAATTTTACTGATTGCTGTGTTGGAAAATAATACCCTTTTTGTCCACTGTAAATCTGTTGCCTTCAAATGTCATTGAGGACTCCCCTCACACATTTTGTGCATAAGCTGGGTTTCCTAATATAGGGCATGTTTATGCACAGGGATGCAGTCTTCTCAGCTTCATCTCATGACTAGGAAATCTTTCACTCACTACTACATCACTCACTACCAACAATCTTCATTAAATAGTTGTAAGACAGAATATGCTGTAAAAGAGAACTTCTACAATGGTTTTGCTGTTTGCATGGCTGGCTGTCTGTCTCAGATCTCTGTTGTGTCATGACAAGCTTTCTATAGGAAAAACTTTACCTAACACTGTATTTGCTTCCCTCTTTCACCTGCTCTTCCCACTGAAGCAGCAGTCTCTGCCTTATGATTCCTTGAGACACTTGGGGATGACGGATTCCCAAATGTTTAAATCTGAGATTCCATCAATGAGTGTATTTTATCAATAATAAAAAAGCCAATAGAATACAATTCAACAGCCCAGCCAAAACCCCCACTGCTGATGACAGAAATTTGATTTCTATAAGGTGTGGAGAATTAATTAACATCCCTTCTGTAAAAGGTGAATAAAAGTTATTTATTTAGAAGTGTAGCAGAATGATTGCCTTATTCCAACTAGCAACAGTGGAAAAATCCCAAACAGTATAGTGAGGAATTTGAGGTAAGGAATAATGAATGGATTTAGTTGCTTTCACAGTAGACTCCAAAAAATGATAACAGTCTTGAGATAGGAAAGTTTCAAGTCTGCTAAGCTTCTTGTTTCTGCTGTCCCAGTGAGGAACATTGTGTGTGAGGTGGCATTTCCAAGACTTTCATCTGTAGGAGAAAAAGTCTTTAGTGTTGCTGTAGCTGTGCAGCTGTAGAAAATATAGCAGATACAGCAATCTGCTGAGGAAGGTAATTAAATATAAATGCCAGTGGATTTTAAAAGAAAAAAGAATCCCAAAACTACAAAAAGAAAAAAAAAGCCCTTCCCAAATCAAAATGAAACACCAACAAAACCCCAAACAAACAAACAAAAACAAACCCTAACAAGAAAATCAAACATCAAACCTAGACACTTAGAAAAGTCCCTTTTAGGAGAAGAAAGGGTGGGGAGGCTGAGATGAGAAGGTGATAGAGGATCAGTACTCTCAGCCTGAGGTGAGCTCCACTTTTACTGACACCAGCACTTGTTTGACTGGGTGTCCTGCTGGGCCTGGCTGGGCTGGGTGCAGCACTGCCATAGATCTTTGCTTGGAGGCACTTGGAGTAGAATCTGGTGAGATATGATGCTATAAACTCTGCCTCTGGCCCTTTTTTTTTCAGGTTTCCAAAGCTCTTTACCTGGGCAAAATGTTTCAGACGCCCTGCAGTAGTGCCCTAGCTAAATCTAAGCCTTTGACCTGAGAGATCTCCTGGATTAACCACACAGCCAAAGTGGCCTGCTAGGCAGGATTTTATTTTAGATGCTCAAAGCTCAGGCTAACAAGGTCAGGAGGTGGGAGCTTATTGGGGATTTAAACTGAATGCAGAGGAAAATTTTACAGTTAATTTTCTTTGCAAGTTGATGATGTTAATAATGCAGGAGCTGTACCTAGAGATATGTAGAATTGGAAAAGCATTATTTGCTCAGAAAAGGGACTATGAGAGCAGGATGGACAAACAAAGGGGAAGTGAGCTGCACTTGTGCTAAGCTTCCCCCTGCTTGCTGCTGTACCACCCTACAGGAGGAGCAGGGCTAAAACTGGAAGAATCCAGCTCCACTGCTGCTATTGAAAATTCTTCTCCAAGTGCATAGAAAAGCATGAAATTTGATGCCTTTAGGCCTTTCTTGGCACTAAGTAGCTCACCTGTCCTGCCATAACAGGGAACATGGCATGTTTGCTCAGATTAGCAGCGCAGTGTCAGAGAAAAGGACAAAATACCAAACCCCCAGGGCTAGAGGTAAGTGCGTGCCGCTCTCCAAGGAGAGCTTTTTAACATCCTGTGGTTTTTTAAAGAAGAAAGGCTGAAGATTCTGGTTGGCATTCTCTCTCTGTACAATGAGGATATAGCTAAAAGGAAAGCCTGCATAAAGGAGGGCTGGTGAGTTTTGTCGTGTGAGGGGCAGAGGTCTGAGCGTTCAGGAGTCCAGATCTGCTAAAAAGACATCAGGTAGTTTAGCATGACTTGCTGTAGCAAGCTGCCTCCAGAAATTCCTGCTGCCCCTTCTGTATCACCAACAGTATGACTCATGAAATGACCATTTCTTCAATTCTTTTGAACTTCTGTCTTCCTCAAATCTCTTCCTTCACTCCTTTCCCTGTCCCTGTACATTTGATCCTGGCCCTTTGGCCCTGACAATTTGCCATCTTTTTGGAGAGTGGAGCATATTACAGTTATGAGCATGGTATCTCACTGCTGTATAAGGTACAAATTAAACTTTTTTGGGTGAGAAAAATAGATTTGAATCAGATGAAAATCAATGAATGGCTGGTTTTCTCATAGCCATTTTTTTATTAAAGATGTCCTGGCAAAGGGAAACCCTTTTCTGCCAAAGCAACATGAACATGCATTATGAAACTTTTATGGTTAGGAAATTTTCTTTGAATGGATGAGTTTCTTCAGATGACTGATAAATTAATCCAGCTCTACAGTTTTGGTTTTTGTGGGCAGCTGTCCATATTGTATGTAAAACATCAACTAAGAGGGTGAAAAGAAAAAGAAAATCCTCTGAAATTCAAAATTTGAAGATGGAAAGGATTCAAAATTTGAAGATGGAAAAAAAAATATATCCATTCATACAGACTAGGGCATTGTTTAATACCTTAATATGGGTCATTATCTGGAAGTACATTAAATGAGAAAAATGAATGTTAGACACCTACAGAAATCTTCAGGCCCTACCACGTGGTCCATCTATGGCTGTCAGTCTTCACCCACATCCAGATCAGCTCTTGGCAGTACCTTGCATCCTTCAAGATAATAGCAACTGCAAGATGAACAGCCTGCTTGAAAGGATATGTCCCTGTCCTTTCCTCTGGCCTCTGTTTTCAGAAGGGGTTGGCAGCTACATTTTACAGGAGAAATCTTAGCAATTGGTACTCCCTTGTGCTACAGACTCAACTGACTTAGTGTTGCCCATGTGTTCTCTATAATTTAAGATGGAACTACTTGGAAGAAACAAGTACTTCTCCAAAATTTGCATTCCTCCTCTGCTTGTAGAAAAAGCAAGTGTGTTAAAAGTGCAGTTTTTGGTTGGGTTTGAGGGGTTCTAGCAAAATAACTCTGAGTTTCTCTCAACCTAGGATCCATATTCAAATCACCCTTGGAGATCCCTCTTTTGTCACAGTGAATGGAACATTTTCCATTTTTGTTGATATCTCTCTCAGTCTGTGTTTTAGTTACCATGCTTATCCAATACAAAAGCATTTTCCTTTGAAATGTTACAATTCACTTCACTGAGGCATTTTTTCTGGAGTCTTATGCATGATAGAATCAGTAATTTTTGCCTTCTTTTGAGAATAAGAGCCCAAGTGCTGTAAACAGCCATAAAATTTCTCCTTCTACTAAGTAGCATGAGACAGCTGCTCTGAAAAGTATGAGCAAAAACGCAGTCTGCAATAATTCTGCACAATGGGGTAGGGAGGGAAAATTATTCCTTGCTTTGCCTGTACATAGACACACAGTACAATGTTGCATCTTCAACAGCTGGAAACATATGAATTCTCAATGTGATCAGAAACCTGGTGACAGGGAGAAAGCCTCCAGAAAGAGTAGCTGATCTTTGGTTTCTGTTCAGGGTAAGTGACTTCCTGGCAGAGGGGTGGATTCTTCTCCCTATTCCCAAAGGTGGGAGCCCTGGCAGTCTAGGCCTACAATGCCAACACCTAAGTCTTCAAATAGTTCAGTATAACTTCTCCCCACAAAATGAAAAGCAAGAAAAATCAGTACAGGGATGGTTAGGGAGAATGGAGGATGAATTTCTGAGCAAGTAAACTAAGGATTATCAAAAACATTTCCATGACAGGCTGACCACAAGCACTTGCACCTTAAATAGCTAAGGGGACTGAACCAAATCTGAGCCTCAGGGCTTTATAGCAAGTGATGGCACATTAGGATGAATCCAAACCTTTTGTTTTCCTTGCATGTTGCACAAGGGTTTCTTCTAAAGATGAGCACCTACGGAATCAGCTCGGTCTGGGAAGGACACCCATGGCAATGAATCTGGGTGGCATTTGTAATTAATGGCAAGCAGCAATATGTGAAAGAAGATAAGAAACTAATGACAATGTTAGTCAAATGTTTCAACACTAGCAAAGGTGGGCTGATGTGAAAAAATATTTATTTATTTATTTATTTATTTATTTATTTATTTATTTATTTTAAAATTTGGGTTCAGACTGATTCTTCTTTGTGAGGCTGTAGACTTGTTCTTATGCTAGATAGACAAGGAAAGAGAAGAAGTATTAGTACAAGAAAACCCTGGTGTTGTTGCAGCAAAACAGGCTGTGATTTCTCAAATTTCATTAAACTGATATGTTTTTCCTCATTTTGACAATGTCTCATCTGATTAGAACCTAGCAACATGGTAATGACCTTTACTACCTGAGACAGCTGTTACACAAAAATAAAAGCTGGGAATGTCAAGAGGAAGGGTGGATGACAGGTAACAACAGGAGTGATGGGTGAAAAGATGCTTAACAAACTGGCCTCTGGACATTAATTTGCCTTTAAATGATGGCTTAAAAAGAAGTAGAGATGGAAAACCCTACCGATTTTCTCCAAAATAATTCACATGATATAACCCAGAGAAATGTAGAAATACACAACAGCAAATTACTATGTTTCCTAAGAGGTGTCACTTGGAAAAAAGGAAAGCATGGGAAAAACAAAGAACATGGAACAATTCTGACTTAATATTGAATCCGGCACAGAAATGTTGGGCTGGTTTTGTTTGATTTTTTTTTTTTTGGGTTTTTTTTTTTTTTTTTTTTTTTTTTTTTTTTTTTTTTTTTTTTTTTTTTTTTTTTT